>JAHBCN010007638.1:42628-81893 GCA_019359885.1 Listronotus oregonensis | reverse complement strand
TAAATTATAAATAAAAAAAAAATAAAAGTTTATTTTTCCTCTTTAAGTGATTTATTACGTCTAAAATATTTTGAGGAAAAAAAAAAGCCGTTTAATTAACCAGAACAAATAAAAAAAGGTTTTTTTAATTTTGTCTAGATAATTCCTACGTAAAATTTTATTAACAAAATCTTAATAATTTTTCTTGGTATTTATTTGGTTGGTTATTTTACCAATCGTCGGTGTACGAAACGAGAAGATAAAATTGATTAAATAATTCAGTGTACAAAAGACATTATTTGGGGAAGTGAAAGAACGGGGATATCGAAACAGAAAACACCAAAATTCAAAACAAAAATTTTGAAATTTGTTTTTTGAAATTTTTTTTTCGCACAAATGTTGATCCAAAAAAAAGTGTTGGCAAAAAATTATCAAAACATTAAAAGTCCAACGCTGTGTAGCTCATACCCGTTTAATTATGAAAATCTCCAAACTCTATAATTAATTTATTGTGTATCTACTATAGAGTTGATCCCAATTATTATTGTGGTTGCTCTGCTGTTTGTATGTATAATTTAATTCATATTATGTACTTATGAGGTGAAATTAGTACACAAAAACATTCTTCCTAAAATGATAGGAAAACATTTTAAAAAATTTTCTGAGACATGTCCCTTAGTTTTCATTATCAGTCAAATTAAAAGGGAAAAAAATAGTTTTTTTTTTTATAATAAAGAGAGTAGGCTTAACTACTATTTTTATTGTTATGTAAAAATATTACCCGTTTTTTAATGGTTATTACTGTTATATTAGTTTTAAAAAATGTGTTGTTTTTAATAAATTTAATTAGTACTACGACTGTTTGTTTTTTAATCCCTTATGTTTCCTTTTTTTGATTTAATATGTTTTATATGGATCATATATGTTTTTAAGTAAAGGATTAGGGTAGATTATGGGTAAGTTTTTTAAATAAGACAACAAATTTAGATGTTATTTTAAAGTACTTTCCCAAAATAATTTTTACCCTGAACAAAATAAATTAAATCATATAGGTAGATTGTATTTTTTAGTTTGTTATATCAAAAACATCCTTAATTTTTTTTTTGCACATATTAATAAAAATTTTATAAATATGGATTAGAAATACTTATTAGTAACCTAAGATGGGGTCTTAATCTTTTACATTAATGTTTGCTGTTTATTTGACCAATAGAAAACAGAACTACCTTCTAATTTAGTCTTCTATCTTTTATATTAATTATATTTGTTGTTTATTTGACCAAAACTAACTTCCAATTCAGTCTTTATCTTTTTATATTCATTATTTTTGCGTTTCTTCTTTTTTATCGTAAAATTAAAATTGTTTTTCCTAGAAGGTGGGCATAAATATTTTGTCTTTTGTAACCACCCTTTCCTAACAAGAATGTTTTCTAATTTAAAAAAATAAAATAATTTGTTAGAATTTGAATTTCGCCATGATTTGGCCTAATAAATCCGCCGATCCAGTTCAAAAAAAAAACAATATAGTTGATTTTTGTTTTCAAAAACAAATGTTTAAAAAAAAGTGCCAAAAGTAAATTTTCTGTTTTTTTTCATTTTTTTATTTTGGGGATCATTTTTCGTCCCAATATTTTTTTCAAAGAAATTTTAAACAACTAAAATTGGTAATTGGGCTCTTTTTCGCTTTTAACCTTTTTAATCGGCCTTAAAGTAGGGAACATGGACGTGATTGAATTGGGCCCTTATTCCCCTAAATCCCGCCTAGGGGTTCCATTGTCCAATTTATTCATGGCAAAATTGGGACCCAAAATTTGGAAACAAGGTTGTGGTTTTAAATGAAAAAATTAATTTTCCTTTTAGTGATTTATCAAGTCTGAAAATAATTTGAAAATAAAGGCCAAACTAAAAGACCAGAACTGAGGCCCTTTGTTTTTCTAAATTATCTCTATGAGAAGGTATTATTAAATTGTAAAATTTTAAATAGATTTATTGCCTAAAAATAAAAATCAAATTTAATCCGAAAACTTGGGAAAAACTGGGTTTTTGAATTTTCAAATTATCCTTTACGGATTAACAAAAATTAATAATTTTTTAAAATTATTTATTAAGCCGCAATAATTATATAGTTTATCCTTTTTTCAAACCAGGTTCATTTAACCCGGGTTAGGTTAAATTTTGGACCACAAGCCATTTAACCTTTCCTGAGAATTTGGAGGCAACCTGGAATTAAAGCCTTGGGTTTAAAGGTTTTTTATTACCTGAATGATAATATATATATATATATATATATATATATATATATATATATATATATATATATATATATATATATATATATATATATATATATATATATATATATATATATAAATTTAAAAAAAAAATAATTAAAAAAAATTAATTTTTTAAATTCGGCCCAAATCATCAGGAACCCAAATAATTAACCCAAATTGGGTCCAAAATAAGGGTTAGCCTCAATAAAATTTTCAGGTTATAAATGATTACCTGGTTTGACCCAAAGAGGATAAAACTAAAATAAATTATTGGGCTGTAATAAATACCATATTAAAAATTATTAAATTTTTGTTAATAACTTTTACGTAAGGATAATTTAGAAAATTCAAAAACCCCAGTTCTGGTTTAAAGGTTAGTTCGGGTTAGGGGTTTTTGATTTTTCCCAATTATATTTTAGGCGTAATAATACCATTTTTAAAATTATTACAATTTTAGTAATACCTTCTACAGAATAATTTAGAAAAAATTAAAAAAAGACCTCAGTTCTGGCCCTATTTTTTATTTTTGGTTAGTTTTTATTTTCCCCAATTATATTTCAGACTTGATAAATTAAAAGTGGGAAAACAATTAATTTTTTCATTTAGGCCGCAATTCTGCCATGTCTTAATCAAATTAAAATTTTCCAAGAATTTTTGGGTGCAATTTTGCCATGAATAAATTGGAAATTGGTTTATACCTGCGTATTTGGGCCGGAATTTAAGCCACTCAATTCATACACTTTCCATGTTGTTTGGCCACCAAAATTAAAGACAGGTTAAGAGCCATAAAGGCCATATGAAGCAAAAAACCTTACCAGTTTTTGGATTCGTTAATGAAATTTCACAATCATGAAAAAATATTAGGACGAGAAAAGGATCCACCAAAATAAAAAAAAAAAAAAATAAAACAGAAGGTACGATTTGAAATTTTTTTTGTAAACATTTGTTTTTATGTTTTCTATATGATATTAAAGAATTGTGCAACTGGGGTTTTTGTACGCTTACACAATAACAGCCGACTTTTAAAAACATTTTTAAATATATTATTTTCGTTTAACCAATTTCTTTTTTAAGGGTTTTTTTATTAAAATTTAATTTAAAAACAAAATAGATACTGTAATTTTACAAACAGAAATCGAACTATATTGTTTCTTTTTTGAACTGGGGGTCGGGTTTATATTTACAAATCATAATGTTTTTAAAAATTTTCAAAATTTGTATAATTTTAATGCTATACTTTTATTTTTAAGTAAACCAAAGAAGGTACCAAAATAACCAAACCATTATAAACTAATTCTGAAAAAATTTGCCAAAATTTTTTAGGCCAAATCATGGCTGAAATTCAAATTTAAAAATTATTTATTTTTAAAAATTTGAAAAATTCTTGTTAGGTAAGCTGGTTACAAAAGCCAATAGTTTATGCCCACCTTCTAGGAAAACAATTTTAATTGTACGATAAAAAGAAAAAACAGCAAAAATAATGAATATAAAAGATAAAGATTTAATTGGAAGTTAGTTTTGCAAATAAAAAAAATATAATTAATATAAAAGATAGAGACTAAATTAGAAGGTAGTTCTGTTACTATTGGTCAAATAAAAGCAAACATTAATGTAAAAATTAAGACTACATTTTAGTTCTAATAAGTATTTAATGATATTTATAATTATTATTAATATGTGCAAAAAAAAAATTTAAAGGGTGTTTTTGATATAACAAACTAAAAAATACAATCTACCTATATGATTTAATTTTTTTTTGTTCAGGGTAAAAATTATTTTGGGCCATGTACTTTAAAATATATCAAAATTTGTTGTCTTATTTATAAACTTACCCATAATCTACACTAATCTTACTTAAAAACATATATGCATCCATATAAAAAATATATTAAATCAAAAAAAAAAAGAAAAAATTAAAAAAAAAAACAGTCGTAGTACTAATTAAATTATTAAAAAAACATTTTTTTAAAAATAATATAAATAAAACCATTAAAAACGGATTAATATTTTTTTACATAACAATAAAAATAGTAAGTTTGCCATACTTTATTATTAAAAAAAAAAACTATTTTTTTCCTTATCATTTGACTGATAATGAAAAAATAAGGGACATGTCTCAGAAAATTTTTAAAATGTTTTCCTATCTTTTTTGGAAGAATGTTTTTGTGTACTAGCAGTTGTCACACTCATACTCAGTAAATAATATGAATTAAATTATCCCTACAAAAAGCAGAGAAAAACCCAATAAAAATTTGGGGATCAACTACTATAGTAGAGTCACAGCAAAATTCGATTGCCCAGAGAGTTTGGGGGGATTTTCATAAAAACGGGGGATGACCCTACAAGCGTTGGATTTTAATGTTTTTTATAATTTATGTACGCAACACAAAATTTTTTGGGATCAACATTTGGGGGAAAAATAATTTTCAGAAGTATACAAATTTACTAAAATTTTTTTTTTGAATTTTTTGTTTTTTTAGTTTCGATATACACTCGCGTTTCGTACACTTACCTTAAATAATGTCGTTTTTTTTCACTGAATTATTTAATCAATTTTATGCTTCGTTTGAAATTTCCCCGGTTGTGGTGCCCCCAAAAAAAAACCCAAATAAATACCATATTAAAAAAATTTTAAGATTTTGTTAATAACTTCTACGTGGGGAATTTCTAGAAAAATTTAAAAGCCGTTAGTTTTTTGGAATTTAAAAAGGGGTTTTTTTTTTTTCCCAATAATATTTTAGACGTAATAAATCATTTTTAAATAGGAACAGTAAACTTTTCCGTTTAGGGGGCAATTCTGCCATGGCTTAATCAAACGTGGGGGGAGGGATAATTTAGGATGTTTCCCCAAAACTTTTTGCTCTGGTCGGTCATAGTTTTTTTTGGGGGGAGTTAAAGGGCTTTTTATTTTTCCCAATTATATTTTGGGGTTGGGTAAATTATTAAAAGAAACAGTAAACTTTTTCCGTTTAGGTAGAAAAAAAAAAAGAATTATTATCAGGCTATTTTAAAACACTTTACCTAAAAAAAATATTTTATATTTCTCATCTTATATATGAGCAATAATTATTTTTGTTTTTTTCTTTTAAAATAAGTTTTAATTCATTTAACTATATGTTATGAACCATCAGAGACAGAAAACTACCTCAGTTTTTGGTGTATGAAATGAGATGTCGAAAACTGAATAATGTACGAATTAAGAATATTTGGGGAAAAATTTTAAGAAGTACGAAACGCGAATGTACAACAAAAGAACAAATTGAATTTTTAACATCAACATTTTAAATTATGTTACTCTTATTAGTTACGTTACTTTATTTTTTAATAGGTTTATGATAAATTATGTCATAATTTAAAAATTATGTTACACTAAGGTATCACTGGTCGTTCACCAAAAAATAAATAATATAAAACATGATAAAACTTCTAGTTTATATGTACGCTACTAAGATTTATTCTTGTTTCGTACACTGAATTATTAAATCAATTTTATGCTTCTCGTTTCGTACACCGTCCATTGTAACGACTCAAATAACCAGTCAAATGAATTAGTCTATTTTGAAAAAGGGTGTTTTCTGCGAAAAATATTAGAAGGTTGAAAAATATGAGCTATAGCTTTTTTGACGCGGAATGCAAATCTAAAAAAAGGCGTTTTGATTTTTTTTCCCCCAATAATTAATGTACGAAACGAGAATTTCCCCGGGAAAAATTTCTGAAGTGTACAAACCCCAAAAAAAACACCTGCTACAAAAGGGGGAAAGGCATCGTCCCGGCAGAAGACTCCGCGGTCGATCCAATCTTTATCGGCTTTTTTAGTCGTGGCAAAGGAGGTTTCTTGTAACGCCACGGGAGACGTTTTGGAAAAATTTCGGGACAAACGTGAAAATGTCGAGAGGGTTTTTCGCCGGGTTTTAATTAGTAAAAAAAAAAATAAGGGGAGCTGCGCGAGGAAGTCAGCAAGTTTTCCCCCAAAAGGTTTTTAAAAAAAATATTTGGGAAATTTTTTTTTTTTTTTATAATATTAAAAATTTGGTTTTTAAAAAAACCCCCCGGGTTGGGTTTTTTAAAAATTTTTTTCCCAAAAAAATTTTTAAAAAAAAGGGAAAAATTTTAAAAAAAAAAAATTTAAAAAAATTTTTTTTTTTTTTAAAATTTTTTTTTGGGGGGGGCCCCCCAAAAAAAAATTTCCAAAAAAAAAAATTTAAAAATTTTTTAAAATTTAAAATTTTTAAAATTTTTTTTAAAAAATTTTTTTAAAAAAATTTTTTAAAAAAAAAAAGTTTAAAAAAAAAAAAACCCTTTTTTTTTTTTTTTTGGGGGGGGTTTTTTAAAAAAAAAATTTTTAAAAAAATTTTTTTTCCCAAACCCCAAAAAAAATTTTTTTTAAAAAAAAAAAATTTTTTTTTTTTTTAAAAAAACCAAAAGAAAAATTTTTTAAAAAAGATATTTGGGAAAATTTTTTTTTAATTTTAAAAGATTTAAAGGGAAAAGTTTTAAAAAAAAATTTAAGAAAAAAATTTAAAAAATTCCATTTATTTTCATAAACTTTTTTTTTTTAAAATTTAATTTTTTTCCCCCCTTTTCAAAATTTAAAAGGGAAAAAAAAATTGTTTTTAAAAGTTTTTTTTAAAAAAAAAATAAATTTTTTTTTAAAAGTTTTACAAAAATTTAAAATTTTTTAAATATTTTTAAAAAGGTCATTGTGGTTTTAAAATGTTTTTTTTTAAAAGCGTAATTTAACATTTTTGATTTTTTAAATCAAAATCAATAATTTTGGAAAAAATTTAAAAATTGAAAAAAGTTCTTTTTTTTTACTTTTGGGGGCACCAAAAATTTCTTTTTTTAAAGAAAAATTTTTAAAAAATTTCACGTTGGGGAAAAAGTTTTTCTTTAGGGAAAATTTTTTTGGGGCATTTTACCTAATTTATTTTTAAGTCCCAATAAGAGCTTATTTTTGGTCATATTTTAGGTAGCTAATCCTTTTTCGATAATATTGCAATTTTATGCCCAATTACCGAAATATTTTAAAGATTTTTGGTCTTTTATTATGTGGTTAATTTTGGGTTAAAGTGTCATTATTACCTAATTTATTTTATAGCCACAATAAGAGGTTATTCTTGGTAATATTTTAGGTAGCTAATCCTTTAATGATGATCCTGCAATTTCATAACCAAATACCGACATATTTTACATCTACTTTTAAGGTTCGCTCTTATATTTTTGAGTGCTACTGTTTTTATAAAATACCCAAATTTATATTTATGATATTTATTTATTTTATTTATTACAAAGTAGGGGTACAAACAGACTTACATCCACTAGAGTACCCTCGTTTTAATAAAGTCTTTCAGTGGGTACATGTTTAATATCTAAATATAATTCAAAAACTAAAAACTAAAATATTATTAACACATGTTATTGATTTAAATTATTTATAAATTGGGACTTAATTCTACGTTTAAAACAATGAACGGACAAACCTAAATACGTCATATCGTTACAGTGATTGTTAAACGATCTAACCATTCTACCGAGAGGCGAGTTTTGGCCGTAATTCGTATTTCTAAAAGGTACAGAAAAAAGTTCATTAAATATAAGTGTTCTGTTATTATTGTGAAATTCTATATTTCTTACACTTCTGGGACAAATGAAGTCCTTCATTATTTTAACGAAGATTGTTAAATCAGCAATAGTTCTCCTGTCTTTAAGAGGTAGTATATTAAAGATACGCATGATAGGCAAATAATTTAAATTTATTTCGATATTTGTTTTGAAAGATAAATATTTTAAAAATTTATGCTGGACCGATTCGATTCTACTAATGTAAATTTGATATTGCGGGTTCCAAACAACAGATGCAAAACACAATCTACTAGATACGTAAGCATAAAAAAGGCAAAGCATCACTTTCGGATTTCTAAAATCCGCAGTATTCCTCTTTATAAAGCCTAGCATCCTGTTTGATTGATTAATAATGTTTTCAATATGCGATTTAAATAACAATTTTGAGTCAAGAACAACTCCAAGATCTTTTATTTCAGAAACCTTTCTTAACTCTAAGTCATTTATGTAATAATTAAATTGTATACAATTTATATTACGGGTGTAACTGATAGCCACACATTTGTCAGAGTTTAAAAATAAATCCTTTTTCCTGCAATACGAAACTAGACGATCCAAGTCGCTTTGAATTTTTAGACAATCATCTAAACTGGTTATTGGGTAGTAAAACTTTAGATCATCCGCATAAAGCAAAAACTTGCAATTCCTAAAACATTCCTTTATATCATTAAGATAAATTATGAAAAACAGGGGGCCCAAGTGACTACCTCGTGGTACTCCGGACGGAACTATAAAGGGGTCTGATTGATGCCCATTCACCGAAACAACCTGCACTCTCTCCCGCAAGTAAGACCAAATCCATCGCAAAAGGAAATCAGATATACCGACCTCAGAAAGGCCATCTATCAGTATGCGATGATTAATTTTATCAAAGGCCTTACTGAAGTCGGTATATATGGCATCCACCTGAATTCGTCTATCCATTGTCTCCGAAAGATATTCGACAAATGTGACTAAATTTGTCTCAATTGACCTAAGTGGAAAAAAACCGTGTTGTTCTGACATAATAATATTTTTAACATGGTTTAAAATTTTTGTATAAATGATTTTTTCAAATACCTTAGGAAAAACAGTTTACTTATTGGCCGATAGTTTTTAACGTTATGTTTATCTCCATTTTTAAATATTGGGATTATATGAGATATCTTCCATTTTGCCGGAAAGGTCCCCTGTTGTAGAGACAGATTAAATATATATAAAAGAGGTTTAACTAAATTCTTACATGACTTTGCAAGCAATACCGGTATGTCATCCGGGCCAGTAGATTTATTAACATCAAGTGAGTTCATGATATTTTTAATATCTTCCTCACTTATTCTAAAGTCATCAGGAATGTTGAGAATGAAGGCTCCTGAAAAAGTGACTCGACATAATAACTTCAAAACATTCTGAAAATAAATGACAAATGTTTCGACCCGATGTAGCGGTCTCATTTTCATAGAAAACCGAACTAGGAACAGCACTAGTACTTTTCTTTTTGTTTTTTACAAATTTCCAAAAACCTTTTACATTACCGGAAATATTACTCTCAATACTTTGTACATATTCATAGTAATCGCTTCGCATCATTTGCTTGGAACGCCGACGCAAATTAGAAAAATGTATGTAGTGATTCTGATCCTTATATATCCTAAAATTTTTATGAGCTCGATTTTTTTTGTAATATTGTTAAGATTGTTTCTTTTTTAAAATAAACCGGAAAACCACCTTTAACTTTATACTTAGGAACATTTCTATCTATAATATTATTTAGCTTATCATAAAAAATATCAGTCACACAATCGATGCTTTTATCCTTAAAAGCCTTAACCAATTGGTACGCAAAATTTCATCATCAATTTTTGGAAATCAGCTCTTTTAAAATTATAAAAAATGCTTCGCGTATGACGAAGACCTTTAGATATATTTTTATTTACATTAAATTCTAAGGCTGGGTGGTGCAAATCTTCTACTACCATCGCATTTTCAGAATGCGCAATGGACTCTATACAATCTTGATTACAGAAGACCAAATCCAACAATTTATTATTATTATTATTAAAAACATTATTAAACTGCATCAGTTCAAGGGATGAAAAGCAATCGATCATCTCTGAATATTTTTTCTCGACATTTTTTGGTTCATAGAAACGCTCATTATTTATTGAATGCCAATCTATTGTAGGAAAGTTAAAATCACCTAGTATAAGTGCACAATTATTCCCAAATATGTTTTCGTTTAGTTGCAGTTTACTTAAAAAGGAATAATAGGCTATTAAGTCATTAGGCGGCAAATAAACACAACAAATATAGTTTTTTCTCCATTTTCACCCTCAATAGATATCCAAAGGTCCTCTGCGTCTGACTCAAGGTCCTGATGATGGCGCGTTCTGAAATTCGACCTAACTGCACACATTACACCCCCGCCATCGCACTTAGTGGAAATTGAGGAATCCGGTCACGGCGAAACACCACAAATTCATCCGTAAATAATTCCGCAGAATTAACACTGTCATTCAGCCAAGTCTCCGTAAAGCAAAGAACGTCATAGTCACATGATACAGCATTATGGAAGAAGTCAAAAGTCTTAGTGCGTAATCCTCTACAGTTTTGAAGATAAACCTTAAGTTTGAAAGCCATTTTTATATTAAATAAAGTGCTTT
Source organism: Listronotus oregonensis (assembly GCA_019359885.1). Lineage (NCBI taxonomy): Eukaryota > Metazoa > Arthropoda > Insecta > Coleoptera > Curculionidae > Listronotus > Listronotus oregonensis. The sequence goes on along the minus strand of JAHBCN010007638.1, from coordinate 71,377 downwards.
AAATACCGTGCTGTAATGTTTTGTAAGCATCTATAATTTACGAAGCATTTCTGAGTTTTTAATGTTGAGAATGGGAGAGGTGTCATTCCTCCGTACGAAAATATTACCGTTTTTCACCCACACAAACTTATATCCCTTTTTTCTTGCGAGTGAATAATTTTGTTGGTTAGTGTGAGATGTTCGTCAATAAAAATTCTTTCGGAGACTCCATTCACTGAAAAGCCCGCCTGGACATTTTCAGTTTGTGCCTTTTTTTACCTAATAGCAGAGATAATGTTATCGCGAACCATGCGGTTAGAACAGCCAACAATAATGTTTTTGCTTTTATCCCTTGGAGAATATTTCGGATTGCTGGGAACGCGATGAACGAATTCAATATCGCGTTTTTCCATTTGTACACCTAACTCAGAACTAATTTTAATCATAATTTCAAATAGGTTTTCATCGTTCTTCTCCGGAACTCCCTGTATTTCAAGATTCTTAAGACGAGCATTCTGATCCAGATCGTTGATTCTTGCATTTAAAGTTTCAACATCAGACTTTAAATGCGCTTGCTCAACAGCCACCTTATCAACCTTCTTGATACAATCATTAATTTTGCTGAGGTTGGCTTCAAATTAAATATAATATTAAAGCAAGAATTTTATTTTTGTGTATTTCAACTCATGAAAATGCACAGGAATGTGGAAAGGTTAAGGTTTAATTGCTTAAATATAAAACTAAAACGAAAACATCCTCTGTGATTGTGATTATCCTAGTGGTTTCGTTTTAGTTTATTAGTTCAGTTATGCTACTAAAGAACCTAGTAAAAAATCTCTATCCAAAAGTACACATACGTTGAAATCCGCCCCAATATTATAATAATTATAAGATACAAAAAGTGACAGTTTCGTTATTGATTTATAGGGCTTTAAAATTTTTAAATTTGAACGACAGATTAATCTATTAACTGTTTAAAAAGAAAATACCTGGTAGACTTAATTAAAAGCACCGTTTCCAAAAATATTTCCATTTTTATTTCAAAAACATTGCTTTTCTTAAACTGAATAAAAATTTACTAATTTTTTTAAACAGCAGAGTGTTACTTATGTTGCGGAAATTAAAATACTAATTACCGATATTTATATAAGGATGCGTGTGTTTGTTTAAATTTTTAGCAATCGTAGGTACATGTAATGGATTATTTTAACTTTTCACATTACCAACACAATGAAAACGTAACTTTCAAGAAATATTTTATTGTGTGATTCTACAATGCTTTTTAAGTTTAAGGGTTATGTTTAGTTGATTTAATTTAAAGCTCCTAAATCTAAAGCTGTAATTTTTGTTTACAAGATTTATTTTCAATCCGTGTACAAGTTAATCGTTACTAACAGGGTAGCATTAAGATATTTTGACAAGTTCAGCAAGTGATATTAAGTTGGGTTTTTAAAAAAGTTATAAAAATGACTTATTTTAAATATTTTTCATTAAAACTGCTTAAGTTTTTACTATTTATTATGCATATTTAATAGCTGTAAATATAGCTAAAAGTTTTATTTTTCAAGTGTCAAATAAGCGTGAACATGTCAGAATGTCGTTCGTCAAAATGGATATTTTAAAATCTTCCAAAATTTCCAATTTAGTTTTAATTTTAGAAAAGTTAGCTAACAGCTTACCTAATTCCACATCAATTTTATTAAAGCTTTTGTCAGCTACGTCGCATAATAGTGGTGGGGGTAGCTAAACAAAGTTAACCTTGCAAGACTCGGATAATAATTAAAGAAGATATTGGTTAGCTTTTCCCACCACTATTATGCGACGTATCAGAAAAAATTGATGTGAAATTAGGTAAGCTTTTGGATAACGTTTTTAAAATTTTAAATAAATTAAAAACTTTTGGAAAATTTTATGAATTTTATTATTTACACTAGAGAATGCACCACCTTTTAAATGTGCTACTTTGTTAGTAAATTTTGCTTGACGAATTTTATAATTAATTTTTTTTTGGAAAACATCCGACTAAGGAATCTCGAGATATGGATCGCCCTTAACTGAACACCTGGTATAAAAAAACAAAACGAAATTGCCAAAGGACGGTACAAGAAATATTGTTTGTTAAATTTTTTTAGGTTCAATATTTAACTTGTATTTCTAACATTTCTTTTATATTTATCTGCGATTAAAAAATATGACCAGTAAATTTATTGTTCAAAACTCGCATAAGTAGAGATGCCTGCTGAAGACCAACATACTCCCTCCGTTTGCACAGAGTAAAGCTTTAGGTCCACAAAAACATTAGAGCCAAACTGGCGGCGGTAACAAAAAATTGCCTTGTCCAATTAAAATCCTTATCCACTATTAGCAACTTAAACTTTGATAATAAAACACTTCGAATATTAATTTTACTAATTAAATTATTATGGTTATCTGGCAACTTAATTGTAATCATTTGTGAAGTAGAAAACTGCTAGCTTTTTTTACCTGAGCTTTTCGAAAAGTTTCTCCATTACAGCCCATGAATAAATAAATATTGTGTTGTTGCCAAGGGCCAATAAATAATATTAGCCAAAAATTAAACGACATACGATTAAACAACCTTATTTTAAAAATTTTCAGATTTGGACAATTATTAGGACAAGCAGGTCTCTTTTCAGAAAAGGAAAAATTAATAATCAAAAAATGCATTTTCACCATTTATGTAACACAGTTTAATGATCTTAATTTTTTTTACTTAATATTTTATTTAAAACAGAAATTAACGCTAATTTTTTACAGAATGCTGTGTTATGTCACATCTTTTTTGTCTAAGTTCAAATCATCTTATGTATTCTTTAGGATTCTACGGGACAAAATACACAAGATGGCTATTACTATCTTTTTTTAACATAAGGAAAGCCACTGTTTGGTTTTAATTAAATGACCTTATATTTATTTAGAAATTTTGTATGAATAAATTGTAATATGTTAAACCAGAAATCAATAAATAAATGAATAATATGGTAAGAAATATTTGCACTTTTAGATAATATTTTTTTTACTTACCTCTTATTGACGCCGTCCTTGTGCAATTATACAATATGGCTAGCTCCCCAAAAGCCTTTCCAGGACCCATATGTCCCAAAATTTTATCATCCTGTACAACCTCAAAGTCACCCTCAGCAGATACAAATAGATGAACTCCTGCATGACCTTGCCGTAGAACGTAGGAACCTGCTGGGAAGCTTTTGGGTTCCATTGAGTCTACTATTTCACGAATTTGAGAAGTATCCAGATTTTTCAGGAAGCGTTGTCCATAATCGCATCTTTAATAAGTTGTTTTGATCTGAAAGAATGAATACAAAGTTGACATGGAAGCAGTTGCTTAAAAACAAATGCTGAAGCTTAATCTGTGTATTGTATATATTATTAATTTTGGTTCCTAAATTCAATCGTAACTGGTAGGAAATTCAATGATGTAGTTAAAAAAACAACTTGATTAAACAGGTCAATAGAAAGTAAGTGCTTAAGTTTGTTTTAATAATTTCCAGAAGTATATATACTAGGGTGATTTTTTTTGCAAATATATATATTTTTCGGTCCCAACGTGACATTTTGTTGGAAATATCCTCAAAAAAATTCCCTGAAAGTTTCAGCCCATAATATCAATATTAAGTACTCGCCCAAAGCGTGTGAAGATTTTCCATTTAAAAAGCACGTAAACTTTGATCCCTTTTTTTTTAATTACTATAACTCAGCCGCATTTTATGTTATCGTCTCGCCCAAAGAAGGAATTTTTCGAGAACTGAATGCTTTACAAAAGTGTCCATTGCGGAAAAGTCGCAACTCACACCGGTGAGGTAGTACGGGTCACTAAACCTATTTTTTTTCATAAAATTCTCGTTTTTCTGTCATTTCCTTATAAATGACAAGATCTACACAAAAAAATAACAAAGTTGTTGGAAATTTAATTTCCTACAAAAAATCCTAATAATCGAATCGCTAAGACCAACATTTCTTGAAATATTTGGTCCTTAATTAATTTTACTATGAAATTTTCACAAATTATAATTTATAGTATTAGTATAGTAAAATTAATTAAAGGCCAAATATCTCGAGAACTGCTAGTATTAGGATTAATAGGCCATTTTGTGAATATATTTTAACAACTTTGTTTTTATTTTTTTGTTGCTTTATTTGACAAAATGATAGAAAAACGAGAATTTTATGAAAAAAATAAGTTTAGTGCCCCATATTACCTCGCTTTCAATTCTCAAAAAATCCCGTCTTTGGGCGAGACGATAACATAAAATGCTGCTGAGTTATAGAAATTTAAAAAAAGGGATCAAAGTTTACGTGCTTTTTAAATGGAAAATCTTCACACGCTTTGGGCGAGTCTTAATATTAAGGGCTGAAACGTTCAGGGAATTTTGTTGGAAGAATTTCAAAGAAAATTTTACAATGGGACCGAAAAAAATATATATTTGCAAAAAAAATCACCCTAATATACACAGTTCAAAAAATACTGATAATTTTTTATTTAAATGGCAATAAGTGTAAGATTTTTATGGGTAGGTGTGCTAGAAAACAAACCTATATTTCTGAATTTCATTTTGATATCGTTAAAAACTAGAATCGAAAAAATTATTTAGGGTAGGTGTTGGATTTCCAGAATTTACTGTCTGGTTGATATAAAGAAAGTACAGGAATTATACTTATTACTGTAGCTGCCTTAAAATGTAAATGCTTTGGTACTTGGACATCTTTTTTTATCTTGCGACAGTCGACAAAGGCTTAAACTCTAGGTTCCAACATACCGTCCAAAGTGAAATAACAGGTAGTTTAATAACATTTCGAGATATAAAAAAGAAAAGCTCTCTACAGGCATAAGGTTCCATTTCTGTCCAATTAGACTAAAAGAGGATGCATGAAAGTGGCGCTTCTGACACATACTGGCTAACTTCTCGGAGCAAAAGTCAGCCATATACTGATAAAAATCGACAGGTCCCACCCAGCTTGTAGATGGGCAAGAAAAGGTAGCTTTTTGTAAAAGTGGGGTTATTATAAGGCGGAAATCCCTTCTCTAAAAGTAAATCAAGAATGCTAAGAGTTGTGAAAACGCCATTCCTCAGATTTGGAAACAATATTCATGTAGGGTCCGATTTGGGATACATATAGAGTATATAGATTAGAAGATGCGAAGTATTTTGTAACTCGAAAAAGGAATCCAAGCTTTTTTGAAGCTGCTATGGCTATGGATTTAATATCCTTGTGTCGTTTAAAATCGTTATCGAAGGTAACGTCCTTAATCGTGGAAGAGAGAAGATCCTTAATGTAACGTAGAAATAGAGTTGGTGCCAGTAATGAGTACTTGGGAACTCCAGCATCGTCGAAGAAACTGTGGAAAAATGGAATAAACCCATAAAACCCGGCACAAACAGTACTTTTAAAAAAAAACCAGGTTTTTCGTGAGCTATCCTACAGATTGAATAGTGTTTTTTTAATAACTTAATCCAAACCACTTCGTTCGAACTAAACAGCAAATACACTTTCATAGTCCCTCTCTGTTCCCTTATTAACAAAAAAAGCCCAACCGCTGTGTTCACACATCGTCGTTGTGGTTGGGCCCAGTAGGATCTTTGGAACATGCGCTAGAGTTGCTGATTATCGGCAACTCTTGTTGCCACCGTATGAAACGGGATCCGAAGCTAAGATGAACACAAGGCTTTAACTCAAGGTGTTAGCATACCGTGCTGATGAGTGAATGACATCCTGTGCCTTAAACAGGTGTCCCCAACGGTGCCTCTGAGATACAGGGCGACCTCTCAGAGTATCTAGCCTTACTGCGGTAATGCGGGGCTCTGCCGTGGTGGACTATTACTTCCCTAGCTCCAAACAGAAAGCGGACAACCGCTTTCATAGGAAAAAAGTGACAAGGTGCGCTGACCGAAACGGATAAATCCGTTTCGAGAGGTGCCACTAAAGGTCACAAGCAGACAAATGTGCGCCGACCGAAACGGGTGAATCCGTTTCGTAAGGTGCCCCTGAAGTCACCGGCGCCTGTTTCACAGGGAAGGGCTAATCCATCCCAAACAAACAGGTGAATAGAAAAAGGGTTCCCTGGCTTTAAACAGAAAGCGGATAGGACCGTTTTCATAGGATAAGCCAGAGATGCGGCCTCAGAAAGAACATCTGGTTTCTGTAACAAGGACCTGGTAGCTACCCACGTCACTAGACCGGGAGAGGAGGGCATGATGGATCTAATCGTCTGCTCGTCATACTCTCCAGGAGACAGGGACACCAGAACACATCAGAACACATTGTGCTCGTGTCCGGTAGCGATCGGATTCATTAGTAGTCCGATCCTATTGGGAGAAATGTAAAGGGGTGTAAGCCACAATAGACCGAGCGGTCGCAGTAGAGGGCGTAAAAAGTCCACTCACTTTAAACCTACCTACCTACCTATTAACAAAATGCACATCACATATTCGTATTTTTTAAGTAATAACACAGCTGTGTGTACCTACCCAAAAATCCTTACCACTTTAACCGGTTTCATGTGATCACAAATTAATACGGCTATCATTATATTAAAATTATAACACTAATATACACTAAAATGGACCACTACACGCTGCCAATAAAAAAATGTGAATTATTACCATTTTTATTTTACGTGACATTTACTGTGAATTTTTTCTGATAGTGGTTTATTTTAATTCTCAATAAGTTGATTATTACGATAATTTTAATCACGACTGAAAATTCCCCCACAAGCGACGCCACAACTTAAAATTAGTAAAGGGATTTTCCTAAATAATTTTAAAATTATCTATTCAATATTTTATTAATTATTGCAAACTACAGAAGAGTGAATTTTCCTTTTGGAATTTGGAAATCTTTGCTTCGCTCTCCGGGAAAAATCTATGTTTTAAAAGCAAATCCTCTATTTGTATTTTTTCGTAAAAAAAAGTTATCATCAAATACCAAATTTCGCAAAAATATCTGCAGATTTTTTTAATTAGAGGGATCTGAAATATTTGCATTAGAAAATTGTCGAGTAAAAAATTTTAACTGACATAGATAAAGCAAAATTTTGAATTTGAGGATAAAATTTCATCAAATTCACAAAAACAAATACAATACAACAATTTAGATCAGAAAACTGTTATTAATTTCATAATACCAATATTTACTCAATGTAGTATTGGACATAACAATCCTTACCTAAAGTCTTTCTCATATTTAGTGATAGTAATGTCACTAGCTTGGACAACTTTTTCACTAGATTCAGCGGAGACACCCTGCTTCTTGTGATGTGCGTTGTCGTTGTGCATTGTTTGACCCTGTGGGACTCTGTTCGCCATTGCATGTTGTTCTTGTATGCTCGTCAGAATGTCTTCTCCCACTCGGCATGATGTTGTTTGATGCAGGACACTCTATATGTAATAAAACGGGTTAGGACATAAATACATATACAGAATAATTCGCAGATGTCGTATGAATGTTAAAAGGATTTTGAAATTAAAATTTGTAAGTTTATTTTCTTGCGGATATAAAGTAAAGTCACTGACTCTTCTATTTTAATTTAATTAAAAAAAAACATTCATTAAAAATTAGTTGTTATTATCTAAAATGCCAGATCCAATTAAGAAATTGAAACTAGAGACAATTTTGCTTTTTTATTTTTTTGGTAACCTAGTTCATTATAATTATGTTCCTAAATCTCTCCGGGAAAAAAATCAAGAAAAAGCAGAATTTTGATTACGTAGAACTCAGTCACCGAAATACAGGGTGATTTATGAGGAAATGTCAATACTTCAGGTACGTAGTCAAGGTCCAAAAATAAACATAAAAGTCTATACAAATATGGGTCCGCAAGCCTTCGTTTCCGAAATACAGGCTGTTAAAGTTTTAAATTAATTTTTTTATTAAAACAAAACTATGATAATGTATAGGTATATTGAAGTAAAAATTGGTATCTGCTGGTTTTTTGGTATGACGGATTTGAACCTACGACTCTTATTTGTAGGGGGTGCCACCTACACGTCTTTTAACTATTTTAAACAATCACAACTTTTTGGTACGGCCCTGTATTACATTTTTAAGTAAATTAAATAATTGTTTTGACATTTTTACGTCAAAAACGTATACCTGTTAAAGTTGATATGAGCAACCGTTTTCGAGATATTTGGATTTACAAAAATTACGACGCATCTAATTTTATTATAGCAAAATTAAAAAAAAAAACAAAATGTATAATCAAACGATATTATTTTAATTTTCAATAAAATTATTGTTCTTAAATTATGTTCAGCAAAACATAATCTAGGTTTTATAATTTTATTTAAAAATTTGAAAAATTAAATAAAAACTTTAACATCCTGTATTTCGGAAACGAAGGCCTTGCGGACCCATATTTGTATAGACTTTTATGTTTTTTTTGGACCATGACTACGTAGCTGAAGTATTGACGTTTCCTCATAAATCACCCTGTATATAAATTAATCAGAAAACACCAATTTTTTTGTTTATAACTTAAAATTAAATTTTATAGGGCTAACTCCCAGATTTTTTTGCATTAAAATTTGTACATAAATATGAAATCTTACAACAAAAAAAAAATACCAACGTAAGATTGTGACATTTCCCAAAGCAGCCCTCAATATTTACTTGAAGAAAAAATATTTATCGGGAAAACATAGCTGCGTTTATACATAACTTAGTTTTATCTATCATGAATAAAACAACTAAAGTGTAAAGTAAAGCGTTTAAATAGACAAAACAAAAACGTAGTAGTATTTTCAATTTATAAAGAAACAGTTGTCTTAAATTAATTTTAAAAAACATAAATTTAAACCTTTTAAAACAAAATTTCGGTTTCGTCCGGGATGTTTGGCGAGTATCTTGAAAAATATTTTGTAAAAAATAAGAGCAGCATTTGTCTTCTAATTAATTTAATTAAAAAAATCCATAATTTATAAAAACTTTTAAAAACAAAATTTCGGTTTCGTCCGGGATGTTTGGCGAGTATCTTGAAAAATATTTTGTAAAAAATAAGAGCAACATTTGTCTTCTATATTAATTTAATTAAAAAATCCATAATTTATATTTTAAAATTTTGTTATCGTCGAGAGTTTCTAAAACTTAAAATTTTGAGTGCAAATTTGTCTCGGTAAAAATTTAATTCATAAAAAAACAAAGAAGAACTTTAAAACAAATTGGATTTCGTCATGTTTGGGTTGCTAAAGGAATTAACTTAAGAGACACTTTCTTTACAAATTATGGTACATTGAAAACCATATTTCATGAATTGATGAGGAAAACGTTTTCAATTAACGGAAGAATTTGAACAAAATGACCACAGAATATATAACAACGTCTTGGATTAAGAACTTAGAAAACAAGATTTGGGGATTGGTATCTGAAAAATATTTTAAAAAATAGGACATTTGTCTTCTAAAATAATTTAATAAAAAAATCCATAATTTATAAAAACTTTTAAAAACAAAATTTCGGTTTCGTCGCAGATATTTGGCGAGTATCTTGAAAAATATTTTGAAAAAAATAAAAGCAACATTTGTCTTCTAAATTAATTTAATTAAAAAAAAATTCATAATTTATAAAAACTTTTAAAAACAAAATTTCGGTTTCGTCCGAGATGTTTGGCGAGTATCTTAAAAAATATTTTGTAAAAAATAAGCACAACATTTTTTTCCAAATGAATTTAATTAAAAAAAATCCATAATTTATAAAAATTTTTAAAAACAAATTTCGGTTTCGTCCGGAATGTTTGGCGAGTATCTTGAAAAATATTTTGTAAAAAATAAAAGCAACATTTGTCTTTTAAATTAATTTAATTAAAAAAAATCCATAATTTATAAAAACTTTTAAAAACAATATTTCGGTTTCGTCCGGGATGTTTGGCGAGTATCTTGAAAAATATTTGTTAAAAATAAGAGCAATTTACCACCAGTACGTTTTTGCAAATATTAGAATGGTTATACCGTAGGTTTATTTTGCTAATTTTGTCAATGTCGATGGTTTCACTAAAACGGTTACAAGTTTTCAGTTGCAAAAAGGTTTTAGGTCGACTCGCCGTATAAATTTAATCCCATACAAAAGAACAAAGGAAGAACTACTCAGACAAAGTAGGAAAATACTTCGCATAACAGTAGGGTTGCTAACAGGGCACGATAACCTTAGAGGACACCTACACAAGATTGGCTGGTACATTGGGGACCCAAGTTGCAGAATGTGCGATGAGGGGAAGAAACAGCCTACCACATCCTGTGCGAATGTGAAGCGTTGAACTGGCATTATTTGGGCAACAAAAAATGAGCCCACAGGAATATATCAACCAACCAGTCTTGGGATTATACGAACTTCTAGAAGAACAAGACTAGTGGGGGGATTGGTATACAAAAAAATGGGGGATTAGGCAAAAAAGCCCAGGAGGCTGCGCTGCTTCCGGCAGCTATCTAGATGGCTTCCGAGAAAAAACAATCCCTTGCAGTTAAACTTTGATTAGCCTTTTGTTCTTTAAATTTTCATTAAAATTTTCACAAAATTACTCCGACATTTTTCACCTGAAGCATCTAAAATAATTCGTCATGTAGATATATATTTCACACCCTTATTTAAGGCCGATTTTAAATTAGGCGGCTATGGATTATTATTATGCACCTAAATGAACGAACTGTGCTCCTTAATCTATTATGTGTAACATAATGTACTATTGTACCGTCATAAATCCATAAATTATGAGTGTTTAAAGTGAATCTTGTATAGATAAATCAATAAACTTAGGTATAAACAACCTTTAATAGGATTATAAGTAATAATTAGGTACACATTCGGTGAATTACTGTTGTTGTGATGATGATTAACTAGTTTACTTAATTTTGTGGTTTATAAACTACAATAACCAAGTCATTTAGTGTAAAAAAACTTGACATCATTAGTTTTATTTTTTATTACATGCATAATTATAATGTCGGAAACGAATTTTCTAATTTAGTTGTTTTTTCTATTACTTTTTTCGTTCGTAAAAATAGTTTCCCAAAAACATCGCACATAAAAGTTTTGGCAAATCTTCACGTTTCGAAAAATCATGTCACTTCTGTCCGTCTGTCTGTTGGCATCAATACTTTTAAACGGAATAAAATATTAATTTAAAAATGGCATACTATACGTGTAATACGTAAGGAACGTAAGTGACTATTAAGTTAAAGTAATATCGCTTCATGGTATTGAAGTAAAGGTTAATATTTTATGTGATATTTTATTAATTATTTTTTTTACAACCAAAATGACTACTTTTGTATTTAATTTATTAGAGCCTTAACTTATAAGGGTTAAAACTAAGGCTTATGAGGAAGATGTGAAGAAATATTTCAATTTTCTAAGTTGCATGTCATTCTTAAGGCTTCTGCGATCAAAACAATTTAAAATTTATTATTTTTTAACGGTAAACGTAAATTCAGTCCGGGCCTCCAAACGGAGCTACTTAAATTCAGTCCCGACCTTCAAACTAAGCTACGTAAATTCAGTCCCGTTCGTAATAATTTGAAGCAAATGATTTAAATAAGGGATAACATTATAGTATACAGGGTAATTCAAATTCGACTGTCACCATTGGGATCTCGGGAACTATAAGAGATACGAAGATGGTGAAATTGAGGCAAAGTTGCGTAATTTAGTGAATAATAAAACTCCCTTTTTTAAATTTTGTAAATTTTATTAAATGTATTAAATTTGAAATTTTATGCTCTATCCGATGTTGTAAAAGTCGAATATGGCGCCCATAAGAAAAACAAAAGTTGATGATGGTCCTTGGAAGACAAAACGATTAAATTCATTTTAAAACTTCTACAAAAATAAAAATATTGCGGTGTTGTCTGTTAAAGAGCTTATTAAGCCTGGAATAAAATGATTCACATGACTTGGTTGTTCTATTAGTTAAGCTTGAAAACTCAGCCCATATATTTATGTGAAGGAAATGGGGTTTCTTCCGATATGTATGTTTCTAATATATAGTCACAAAATCCCGGAAATTATATATACCAAGCTTTTAATGCCTTTCTATTGCCTATCCAAATGACGGCCCAGGTCCATCAGACTAAGTTTACGTAGGTCTCTAAAATTATATCGGACTGAATTTACGTACCCATAAGGGTAATAAAAATAATTGGGACTGAGTTTACACCTACCCATTTTTTAAATATAGGGTGATTCATAAGGAAGTGTCAATACTTTAGGTACGTAGTCAGGGTCTAAAAATAAACATAAAAGGCCCTACATATATGGGTCCGCAAGGCCTTCGTTTTCGAAATACACCTGTATTTTATTAAATTTCTTTATTTTTAAATAAAATCTATGATAATGTTAATATTTAAGTAAAAATTGGTATCCGGGTTTTTTTTTTTTGATATATGACGAATTAGAATCTAATCTTATTACGGCTCTTACTTGTAGGGGGAGCCACCTACACGTTTTTTTACTATTTTGAACAATTATAACTTTTTGGTAAATTAAATAATTGTATTTTTTAGGTCAAAAAGGTATACTTGTTAAAAGTTGATATAAGCAACCGTTTTCGAGATATTTGGATTTAAAAAAATACGACGCATCTGATTTTATTATAGCAAAATTAAAAAAAACAATATGTAGTTTAATTTTCAATAAAATTATTGATATTAAATTATGTTCGGGAAAACATAAGCTAGGTTTTATAATTTTTTAAAATTCCACCATTTACTTCTAAGCACATGTCAGCTCTGTGGTAAACACCCTGTATCTCGGAAACGAAGGCCTTGCGGACCCATATTTATATAGATTTTTACGTTTATTTTTGGACCCTGACCACGTACCTGAAGTATTGACATTTCCTTATGAATCACCCTGTATATGGTTCATGGTTTCGAACCAAGCTTGAATAAATTGTTTAACGGCTTCATTCTTTTTATTTACAAAAAATAATATTGACGAGAAAAATAAAAGTTTGTCTTTTTTGACACGTATGTTTGTGGTTAGAAACGTTAACCAACATTAATTTTAAGGCAGACAAGGTTAAAAAACATATACCATAAATATTGAGCCTTAAGATTTCAAAAGGTAAATTTTAAAACTAAAACAAAAAATTAAATTAAAAAAAATCCAGGAAATATAAAAATTCTGGGTACAATGATCACAATTTAACCACCTCCATTTTTTTTATAGTTTACAAGACTCCAATATTAAGATTCAGAGTTAAAATATGCTGTAATTATTGAGATCGTAAACAGTGCCCACAATACAATTAATTAAAATAATAACATATGATTAAAAATACATAATTCCTAAAATAGATACTCATCCAAAGCTAAATCATTTGATATTAATTCCTTATTATTTTACAATGGTATAAATCAGTGTTTCTCAAAGTGGGCGATAACGCCCCCTTGTGGGCGCTGGGGGCCTAGAGGGGGGCGGTAAGGGACACAGAAAAAATCGGGGGGCGCTGATGTGATTTGGGGGGGCGATGGGTGATTTGTAACTTCAGCTACTTCATATTTTAGATTCACTGAAATTAAAATCCTTCTACTACACAACATCCATTTATTATTTCATATTTTTATTCTATTTTATTGTATAAATATAAATTAAAAATTTATTAAAAATTTAATATTTTTAATGCGTTTACAAAGCTATTTATATCTTAGGATATTTAGTAACAGGTATCAAACACTGAAAGATATTCGTGTCTTCAAATGTCGCAGGTGAGGTACCCACCTCCGAAGACACGTGTTAAAAATATGTATCTATTGTTGCCGCCAAGTAGAGCACTTGCCGAACGCGGGATTTTTTTATGTACCTAATCTAGTAAAAATAAAGAAAAAATAAAATTAAAATTAGAAGGTTCAGTTATAATTCACGTTTGGCGCGAACAAATATTGTACGATTTATTTGTGCAATCCTGTATTTTAGTCCGTCAACGTTCGTCGGTCCGTGTTTGAGGAGTGCAGGTGCCCAAATACACAGCCGCGGCTCGCGACCGTCCGACGACTGACGTGACTAGAGCTGAGTCGTTCGCAAAGGATTCGTTCAAAACGAACGAATCAGTGCACTGATTCGAATAAAATAATTCCCTGTTTTCAATGGATTGGAATCGTTTTTGAACCACTTGCTCGATCGCTCTGGATGAATAACGAACGTACTTTGGATGATCTTTCGTTCATAAGGTCACTAAGCCAACTCGAACTCGAAGATTTGGCAATTCGGTATTTTAAGACGCCAATCTGTCGTTTTTGTGCTACGACTTGCCAAGTGGCGAGCGGTTTGTTATATTTCGATTTTGCTCACATTACCAGAGGTGTATTAGGCAAACAATTTATGCGTATTGTCGGTTCGAGTCAGTTTTGGCTATATACCTATTTAGCAATTAAAAGAACTTTTTTTTTGGTTTAACTATTCTTTTGAACAAAAATTTAATTTGGAGGTAGATTTGTAGGTTTTATTAATTATAGTTTTTGAAAGTTTTATTTTAAATATATTTTTTAAAATAATAATTATACCAAAATAAAATAAATGTAAATAATTTCTTTATTTAAGATAACTATCACATTTTTTGTGGAATTCAAAACCGACCGAGTCCGACCGGCATCATAATAAAGTGAATCGGTTGCGAACGAATCTTTTTAAGTGAATGAATCAAATGAATCGATTTAGTAAAAAGATTCGAACTTTCCACCTCTAGACGAGACGTTCCGCCGCACGCACGCATCGCACTCGCTCGCCCTCCCGCCACTCCGCCCGCTACCCCGATACTCTTAATATTGTAAAGTTGTATTATTATTGCTTAATGTTGGCGAGACTAATATGTTATTAAGGTTTTTAAGGTGAAAAAAATGAGGGGGCGCTACAAAATAACTGATTTTCAAAGTGGGCGTTAGACGAAATAAGTTTGGGAACCTCTGGTATAAATAAATGAAATTGAAATATATGGTTAATAAAAGTGTCTTTTCTAATCGAAAAAAAAACGATACTTTTTAATCGTCTGTGAAACGCGAATTTAACAATCACAATAACAATAAATTGTGCATAATTAAGATGGTCGAAGCCATGCATTTATGTCGTAATAACCCTGAATTTTTTAATCGTTTTATAATAATGAAATATTGATTTTTTTTTAAGTTTACATAGGTTAGTTTGTTTTTAAGAAATATTGTACACAATTTTATTTTTTTTGCGTAATCGCTCTTATGGAAGGAGTATTTTAGGACTAGGTGGGTCCCGGTCTGTTCAACAATCAATTTTTGTTAGAGAGAGATGGGCAAATTCGGCGCGAATGGCATGAAAGAGACAATGATAAAATATGTTCATTCCAATCTCAATTTGACCTATGAATGGTTTACTTTAAGGCGATACCTTGGCCTGTCGCGAGTAAACTACCTTAACACATTTTTTTATATTACAGCATAAGATTGGGAAACACCCTATGTATTACTTTAGCTGCCTCAATAAATCAAACTAAATAATTTATGTTCTACGATTTTGTTATTTTGTTAGTTATGTTATGTGTGATTTAGGCCAATGTCTTGACATTGTTTGACTGTCCTATATTCCTGGCGGTCTAAGGAAGGAAATGTCAAAACCCACCTTTAGCAGTAAAATGCGTTCATGGCTAACTGAATTGAATAACGAACGTTACCCCATTCAAACCACCAGAGCTGACGGAAATTAAAACTCTTTATTGACTTTAACAAAGCATTGAGATGATTTAATTTAATATAAACTATTTACAAATTGAAATATTTGAATTAAAATGTGTTAAATGTTTGGATTTATATTTTGGGAAGTTTGATTTTGCTAAAAAATACTTGCAATAAGGACAATGTTAAAAAAAGATTAATCCGGAGTTTATAAGAAGAAAATGCTTCATGCATAAATTCATTTGGAATCAAAACCACGTTAAATCTCTTTATTTGCCGATTTATTAAAGAGTAAAGATGTCTTTTTTTTAAATTAGTTTTGGCGTAATTAGCTTTTAAAGTTTGGCAGTTTATATCTGACATTAGATCAAAACTACTTGTGAGGACTCGAGGCAGACGCCTGCGTCCAACGTTGCCACATTTATTAGATTTCTAGTTTTTGGTAGATTTACCTTGGTTTTTCGTAAATTTTTGTAGAAAACATTTTTTGGTAGATATTTGGTACATTTTTTTACTTCCAAAACTGACTACAGGGATATAAAACTCGCTCGCTCTATGCACTAATACAAATGTTAAAGAATATTGGAAATTCTAGTATACGGTAAGTTTATTAAGGGATAACAATAAAACATTGAAAAATCAAAACATTTATAATTTTACAAAATAAATTCAGTGTTTGCCCATTTTAAATGTAAAATGCGACAGCCTTTTTTTTAGCTATTAATTGCAATTATACTGGCGATGTTTAAAGAAAATTAACAATTGGACATTTGATCCAGATTTATATATGTCAAAATTATTAATGGAGGACAAAATAGTAAATGTTAAAGTATCATAATTTTAGTCTTATATTTTATGTCTTATAAACGTATTTCATATATATTTATTTATAATATATTATTTTGTTTTTTTTTTCAATGGCTATGAATAGAAACAAAAATATGAAATTTATCGCAATAACGTAGTGAAAAGACATGTAAACTAATCTTAATATTATTACGAAGCAGGAGAAAATATAAAAAATCATGTTTTTTTATGTAAATTCGGATATTAAACAAAACTCCTAAATAACGTAACAGGAATTTTTTCTTATAATTTGGCATGTCTTTAAAGGTATTAGTTAAAGGAATTCAAAAAGGCGGTCTATCAAAAGTTTTGGGATCGTTTGTGAAGATTTTATATTGACATTTAGAAAAACAACTGACGAACAAAAATTTAAAAAATCGAATAGAATATTTTTTTAAATAATAATAAATACCCTGTAATTTATTAATAATTTAAAATCTCCGCGGTTTCCATTTTTATAAATATATAACATGTTGTTTGAATAAGCAATTTGGTAATAATTAGACTATAAATTTTCATTTTATATGCAATGGACCACACCTCCTTAGGACTCGTAAGCCTTAACACTCATATAGAACTTCTGTCGTCTTCCTTGGCCAAGCGGGATCCAAACTAATAGTTCTGTTTGGCTTTCACGGCTAAAAAGACCACAGGAAGGGTGCTCCATTAAATATAAAAAGAAAAATTATATTCGAATTGTTACAAAACTGCTTATCTAAACATAAATAGATGTTATATATTTGTGAAAAGGGGAAAACACATAGATTTCATATTTTCTAAAAATTCAGAGTGCTTCATTAAAAAAACATTAATCCCGATTTTTTTATTTTCCAATCGTCAGTTGTTTTTCTAAATGTCATATCATAAATATTTGGTGTAAACCACCTTTTTGTATTTCTTTAAATAATAACTTTAAAGGCATGTCAATTTATAAGGAAAAACCCTGTACAATTTTATTAATACATTTTAGTAGATGAAAATTAGATTCAAAAGTGTAATGTCCAGTTTTATTTTATATGTGGCAATTAAAAAATGTGCGTTACTTACTTTTAACTTATGAACTTCCCTGTGTAACTTCAAAACTTCATTTTCTTTGCTACTTAGCAAGTTTTTTGTTTCATGCAATTCTACTTGCGAGGCGCTGTATGCCTTCTCCAGTTCAATTATATCTTTTTTTAATCTACCAACAATGACCTGTCAAAAATAAAATATGGTATATTATAAATAGAAATAATGATAGAGTTTTCAAAGATTATATTAATTAATATCTATATTATATTTATTGTTTGTTTAAAGATCTAGAAAACAATTATCTTCGGAAATTTGTGTAACATACATATTTTTGGACGCCTCAGACCGCAGTTTACAGGGTGGCATTAACAAAAATTGATACGTATTAAATAAACTACACAAAAAAACTATTTGCTAATTACTGTACAGGGTGGCCAACTAAGAATGCCAGGTACTGTATCTGGGAACCTATCAATCGCAGAGTTTTGCGGCAAAAAAGTTATTACTAAAACGGCCAAGAGGAAAACCTGGCAAATATTTTCAAGTTTCTGAAATAATCCCTATGGGGCGTAACCTCAACCTTTAATATAAAAAATGATATTTCTGTAAATTCCGCTGTAATAACCTAACAAAAAAATAACCGATCTTTAAAGCCGAGGGTATTCTGAACCTTTTTTGTTTGACAATTTTTGCTATATCTCTAAAAATAAAGTGGAGGGGGTATTCAAAAGTTTTTGTATTTTTAAAACGGCTGAGCCAGTTTTAACAAACTTGGGCTAGTTAAAAAGTGCTATTCTTGGGCAATAAACAAGGGTAATAAACTTAACAAGGAGTGCTCGATCCCATTTAAGCCCATATACGGCAATTTAAACGTCAATTCGGTATTTGTGACGTAATCCGTTTGCCTGTTTGTTTTATTTACAAGTAGTATAAAGGCTAAATTTTTTAAAATGTTATACATTACAGTTCTAATAGTAAGTGCATATCCAAAATAGTTTTAAAAAGTTGAATATTTAACAAAAAATAATAAAATAAATCTACCTTCCGGGCAAAATGGGCAAACGGATGACGTCCAAACATAACCTGTATCTGCGGACAAATAGTAAAAATCGAGCACTCCTTCTTAAGTTTACCACCCTTGGGCAATAAATGCTATAATATTTGAAGTTTAGTTAGTTTCACATGTCGCTGCTAGAGGACTTTTTTCGACATTCCGACAGAAATGGTTAATTTTCTCAAAAGAATCAAATGCATTGGTATATTTTTTTCTTTATAAAAAAGTGTGAAAACTGCACCTCAATACTTTACGAGTTATAATTAAAAAATCGAATTTTCAGAATTTTTTTAAGGTAAGGTTAATTATTTTAATAAAAATTAACCATGTTAATAAATTTTAGCTTTTAAAAAGGAAATACATTTTGGTAAGACGGAAATGTGCCAGTTTTCCATATTTATAATTAATTATGTCAGACTGTATAATAAATAAATAACCATACCTTAAGGTGTTCATAATCTTCCACGTTAATATTAGAATGCTTCCTCTGAGATTTAAAATCAATTGTCTTCGAATTTTTTCTTATTTGATTCAAGGTGTTTTCTTCAAAGGAGCTTCGTGAGCCTCGCCTGAAATTGGCCGTTATTCCGTTCCCCATTGGTCCAAACAGTCCAAACTCCTTAAAAAACTTTTCTGCCTCTTCTTCCCGATTGTGTTGCTTGTTATCCTTTTGAGATTCGTAGGCTAGAGCCGTTGCTTTGTGGTAATCCAATTTGTGTTTGATTTCTGGATAGAGATGAGATGGAAAAGAATTGTTTTGGTAGTCTTCTTTGGAAACTTCCACCGGAATTGGAAAATTTATTTCGGGATGGTTAAGAAAAACGTTTGCTTTGATGACTGTTGAAGGGCTCGGTGTTCCAGATGGACTTTTTGATTTAAGGCAAACATTTGGTTGTCGGGCGTTAACGTCTGTGAGATCTAAATTAAAAAATAAAAGTCATTATATTTTCTGATCGTATGCTACCATGGCTTTATAATATTTTATGTACAGGGTTTTCCCTTATAATTGCGCACCCCTTTAAAATATTTATTTTTATAGACAGAAAAAAATAGTTTATATGAAAGTTGCAGGATTTTTCATGAAGATTTTCACGGTGTAAGATAGAGAAACAAATGATGATCGAAAAATTAACAAATCACTATCAACTTGGTTATTTTTTAAATGAAACACCTGTATATGATTGAAAATTAAATTCTGCTAATCTTCCTCTTTTCAAATATATATAATTTATCTATGTTGGATAAACGATTGCAAGTTATTTAATTTAAAATCTGTTCTTATAAGCCATAGTTAGCCATGGATACAACCCAAAGTTTGGCAAAGTTAAGTCGCGTTAGCCATGGTGCGTCTTGGGAAACCAAACAAAAATATAAATATTTGACAGAATCAATTTTGGGTTGTATCCATGCTAACTATGGCTTATAAAACAAATTTTAAATTCAATAACTTAACTCATTCATCCGAACATAGATAAGTTATATATATTTGAAAAGAGGAATTAGCAGAATTTGAAATTTTCAATCATATACAGGGTGTTCATTTAAAATAACCAAGTTGATAGTGATTTGTAATTTTCCGATCATCATTTGTTTTTCTATCTTACACCATAAAAATCTTCATGAAAAATCCTGCAACTTTCATATAAACTATTTTTTATATCTATAAAAATAAAGATTTTAAAGGGGTGCGCAATTATACGGGAAAACCCTGTACAATTACAATAGACGGTTGTTTCTTATACAGTTAAGCGGCGGTACAATGGCCCTTTTTATATGATAAAATAAAATTTGTTTTTATTTTACGCTTTACACCGATTTTGACAAATTTTGGTATACGCGATTTTTTTGGGCGCTGATCACGAATCAAAAACAATGTTTAGTCAAAAACATTTCGTTTTTGAGATATCCATCATCAAACTTAAAAAATAAATCAACCCCATTTTCAGTATTCTATTCACTTGCCCCTCTTTTTGAACACAATTTTAGATTTTAACACTAAATTGGCACAGAATATTTTATAAACACCTTTTAAAAACTTGTTTTGATATTTATTTATTTATACCTTTTTTCATTAAACTGCGATGTTTTACTTTTAAACGCGGCTTTTGTTTAAAAAATCCCTCATGTATACATGGTTGCGGCGTTTGAAAGTAAAGCTTTGCTAATTAATTTAAAAATTGGGTAAAACAAAAGTTTTTAAAAGAATTTTATAAACTATTGTGTGCCAATTTAGCTTTAAAATCAAATATTGTGTGCAAAAAGAAGGAGGAATATTGATAATGAGGTTCGTTTAGTTTCCAAGTTTGATGATGGATATCTCGAAAAGGAAACGTTTCCGACTAAAAATTCAGATTCTTGATCAGCGCCCCAATAAACCTACGTATATCAAAATTGGTCAAAATCGACGTTGCCGCAACTTTCGATACAATCACCTTTTTACATATTGATTATTTTTATACACACATTACACGAAAATTATTAGGAATACGTAACTATTATTTTGAATAGTAATAATTAGGAGGTATTAATAATGCAAAAACATTTTTTCTACTTGTGTGCGCAAAGTACTTATTTTGCGCACGCAAATTAGTGCAGAAAGTTTAACTTTGCGCACGGAAACTCTTTGAGCACGCATTTTCGTTCTGCATATTTGCCGTATTTATGGTCGATTTTTTAATGTATTAATTACTTCTGGATGAAATAATATTAAAAAAAAGGGTTCTACATATTCTTTTATTGTGTTTTATTGAATTTTAGATACATTTGGCGCTTAGTAAATATCCCATATCAATTTTCTTTATTATCATTTTAATATTTTCCATGCACCATGTATTTCATAGACACCATGCTAAACAATAAAAATCAAAGAATTTTTCTTGTTGCTGCAGCAACCATTACAAACATTTTCTAATGTCACGGAAGCATCAGAAAATTCGGTAAAAAGTTTAAAATAAGTTTCTAAGAATGGAGAAAGAATTGCCAGACGATGTTTTAAAAGCCGCAAGTTTGGCCAACTTAGAGCTCCTGCCGGAAAAATCAAAAGAAAAGTACGGGAAACAGTATAATTCATTTTAAATATGGTGTGAAGAAAAAGGCGTTAGAACTTTAAAAGAGGAGGTACTTTTAGTAGCCTATTTTCTCAGATTAAGCAAGGAATTTAGTTCAAATACTTTATGGTCGAAATACTCCAGGCTGAAAAGTGTTTTAAAGATCAAGAAAAATGTAGATATCGCAAGTTTTATAAGTTAGCAGCATTTATTAAGAAACAAAATGTAGGCTTTCGGCCAAAAATTCAAGGATTTTTTCAAAAGAAGAAATATCTACATTTATTAATGAAACACCTGATGAAATATATCTTTTGATAAAAATTGCGACCATTCTCGGACTTGCTGGCGCCTGCAGACGAGAAGAACTCGCAAAAATGAAAACATCCGACATCGAGGACAAAGGCAACCTAATTGTTGTGAAGATTCCAGACGCAAAAAACTATACCTCACGTACTTTCGTCCTGTCTGAAGAGATCAACGACGGAAAGTATTTGTTCTTATATCGGAAGTATACAGAATTACGGCCACCGACAACACATCAACGGTTTTTCGTATATTTCAAAGGGGGAATTTGCACCCAATAATGCGTGGGGATCAATACATTTGGGAAGATGCTTTCTGAGATAGCAGCACCACAACCACAACTAACCACAACTAACCACAGACGTTGTTCAATCAGCTAAAACACAAGATTTCGTCCTAACATCGAGCAGCGAACCATCATCGACGTTCCTAAGAAATCATTTGAAATCGGCCATAAACCTTCAACATGCAACTAATTGTACTTTAAACATTAATATCGTTAATTAATGTAATAATAGTTTTTTTGTATAATCAGTTAAAATAAAAATTTAATTATTTACTTTAGATTTTTAATTTTTACTGAAATATTCGTATATTTCTAATAATCATATTCTTATAAAACGCTCGTAGAAAAAGTATTCGCAAGTAGAAAAAGTATTGTTTCTAATACTTGCGCAAAATGACTTTTCCGCACTTAAAGCTTATCCGCTAACTGCTTTGGTGTGCGGAAAAGTATCACTTTGCGCACTTATTAGGAAAATAACTATTTTTTTATATGGTCCATATATACCCGCATTTTGAACATATTTTTTCATGGCAGTATTATTTGTCACTGTTTGACATTGACAACAGTAAGTTTGGTAAATTTATTTTGAAATGTAACCTAACAAAGCTTCCAAGGTTATAATGTAATCGTCCATAAAATCTTGTATGTTATACGTAGATAGTCAGGGCTTTATTGGTCTCATAAGTTTATAGCCTCGATCGCTAGCTCGCTGGTTAATATAAAACTCGCCAATAAATCCATGCCTCATGTACTTATACCATAAATAGCAAATAAAATTTAATAAATTATATAAAACTCATAATCGCTTTAAATTGTTAAGGTTTTTCTAAGAGTACTTTTAATGCTAAAATGAAAAGGGTTACAAGAGGATTATTGCACAAATATTCATTTTTGTTAATTAAATCTTTTCAGAATGCCTTTTATTTTAAAAGCAAAATTAAAATAATATGAATTTCGCATTTTGTTAATATTTTCTACACTTTAATTTTTTTGTATCTTGTTAAATTTTAAAAACGATGACCAGTTGGTCCTTAAACACGTTTCTTTTTATGGGGCCTTTTTTAAAATTTTTTTGATTTTTTTTAAGAATAATTTAGTGAATTTTTCCACATTCCAAATTTTAATTTTAAGGTACCACATTCATTTAGGTTTTTTGGGTCCTTTATATACCTAAATTCATTATTGTTGACCGCTTCGTTAAGTCAGGTATAAATGCTTTTTTAAATTTTTTGCTTTTGTTGGCTTGGGTTAAGTCAGCATAACCATATGAATATTTCTAAATACCAAAAAATTATAAAACACTATGCACTTGCTATATTTTTAACTCTTTTGTTAAAAATCTAATTTTTTTCGGTTCAAAATTTTTTTTAAAATGATCCTACTCATAATAAAATTAATTTTAATTACAAAAATGTTTTACAATCACTATGGCCTATATTTTTTTGTATCCTATTGTTTTTGAATCTCTATAAAATTTATAACAAATAAGACTTTAAAAAACCCCTAAAATACAGCAGATCTTCACAAAAAAAATCATTTTAATTTACCAATATGGAGGTTTTTTGCGTCAACCGCTAGCAGAAAGACACCATCCGCCAGGGGGCAAAAAATTAAATTTGGGGAAAAAGAGAAAAGATGGAAATAAATAGGATACAAAATTTAGCTATGGTTCTGCTAGCTGATGTAGTATTATTATTTGTCATTCATTCAGAAGTAATTAAAATATGGTAAAACATTTTCACTTAACTTGCTAATGGTAACAGCGTAAGTTGAAAATTGGCGCCTATGCGAAAAAAGTGGTATTTAAATCAAAAAATGGAAAAATTGGCATATTGTAAATTTAGCAATAATTAAAAATATAAATTAAATTTTCTTTTAAAACGTTTTCTTAATTCTGACAGTTATTTAGTTAAACAGTACCTAGAATTGACAAAATGTTTTAAAGAAAATTTAATTTTTCACATTTTTTGACTTATCCCATTTTTTCCAAACTTGCGCCAATTGTGTTTTTTATATTGAGACACTCCACGAAGGCTCAAAGCCTTACTACTAGTATGCCATAATTTTAATTTAAAAATTTTTAATTTTTATTATTTTTTAATATTTCCTTACCTACGTAATAAAAATGTTAAAAATATATCTCTTTAAAAAGGGTTTAAATATTAAAATTAATTTTAAAAATCTTACCTATTTCTGGACTGGATAATCGTTTTTCAGTATGAAGATCATGAGGCACTGGAATCGAGTAAGACCGCGCTGGAAACGTGTAACTATTGGAAACCTTCTGCTTCTCTTCATTTTTACAACTGCACTTCGCGAAAAAACTACCACAACAATTACTCTTATTATTCGTATTCAAATGAGGCGAACGTGCCGATTTGTCATCTTGTAACACATTAGCATTTTGGTGGGGACTATGTGGTGTCAAAGGATCGCCCTCCTGAAGAGAATCCCTATGCGCATGGACTATCATCGCGGATATCTCCCTAACCGATGCTGGATACTTATTCTTCAAACTAAAAGAAGACTCTTTTAGGAGCATCTTATTTATTGGTTTAAAACAGGATGATGATCTCTCGTGGATGTCGGAGTTGGCCATTTGGAAGATTTCGTCGATCTGAAAATAGATTATAACAAATCTTAATAAACGTCACGTGTGGGAAAATAATATTTTGCGATTTGATAGGTAAATATTAATATTTACAGGAGCGGACTTTAAAATTGCTTAAATAAATACCGGCGGATGTGATATTTACATTATTTGAATTACAGAGAAAATATTTACTTAGAAATTCCCGAAAAAAAGATATAAATACATAGGAAAAAGTACCATATTTTGCATTGCAATTATCTGTAGAATTTTATTATTATTTAATTATTTTAATCGAAACACACTTTCTTTTGGGACATTTTTTTGCCAAGATTTCATGTTTGTCGGGGGCTTTTTTTGGGCTAAGTTATACGTCAGAAAATAACATTCGCCGAGATAAAGTAGGTTTTCTAAATGTTGCGAATGTACACGATATGCCGTAGTCCTTTAAAAAGTAAACCAAATTATTTGCCGTTAAAGTTTTGGCATTTACAAATTTAAATTTGGGAAAGATTTCAAAGGGCTGAAAAATTAAAATTTACTACATATGTTTTCGTTTGTTTTATTTTTCTACGGTGGTCTGACGGTCTATTTCAGCGGTTTGCGAAATACGAGGCAGTTTTAATATTTTTGAATCAAAGTGCCAAGTTGCCATATTTCAAAAACTACATATAGTCCAGTCGTTAGAGGTTTTTTCCTCTAAGCGCCACCAAAGTTAATGAAATTTGGCATACCAGTAGATATTGAGGCAAAAAATCGAAAAATCAACAAATCTTTGCTGAGAAGTGTCGTAAAGAGGGTGAAACTACCCCCTGAACTTTTGAACTTATTTTTATTCATGAAGCAATATTTTTTTTAAATAACGCTACCATTCGAAAGAACGGAAAATTTTACGCTAAAAATGACTACTTATACATCTAAGATATTTGTGTTCTAAGTTTGAGAAATTTTTACCCCTAAGCTCGCGAAAGCGCGCGAATCTGATTATTAAAAAAAATCGACAGTTTCCGTACTGAAATTGAATTTTAACTATAACATGGAAGAATTCTGTGAAGAGTAATATACCAAACGGAAGAACAATTCGAAATCTTCATTTCTTGCTTAGTTACACTAGCAAATTCGTTCATATAAATCATTAATGTTATTGCAACAGAAAGATATGGTCAATTAACCTTTATTTAATTGTAAAGTCTACTGCAAAAGGGATTAGGACTGTTTTCTCGTTATGTCTACTTTCCATGTTTAAGAGTGGTTTTTATCCCCTTTCCGACAAGCCTTGGCAAGGATTTTGGTATTTTCGGTTTAACTAAATTCAATATATATACCAATTCCACCAACTTTGGGCTCGGTTAGAGGTAGGGGCTATTTTTGCCACTAACGACTGGAGTAATAGAATGAAGTTCTGGGAAATCATTTGAAATAAGAGAGTAGGACCAAGTCCAGACTTTTTGAAACACCCTGTATAGATGAAAAAAGTTTTTAAAAAAGTTGATTTGAAACAGTTAAACTTTTATACTGAACTCGTTTTTTCAATCCAAATAAAAAAGTTAATGGGGGGGTTATAGGACACCCTGTACATCGACCATTGTGACGACCCAAATAACCAACCAAATAAATACCATATTAAAAATTTATCAAAATTTTGTTAATAATTTCTACAAAGCGATAATTTAGACAAATTCAAAAGCCGTTAGTTCTGGTCGGTCATGGTTAGTTTTGGTTGGGTAAGCGGCTTTTTATTTTCCTTAATTATATTTCAGGCGTGATAAATCACTAAAAGTAGGAACATAATGACATATGAAATACTAATGAGATTTATGTAATTGAGATTTTCCACTGACAATAGTTTGTAGTTGTGGACTAATTTTACTTGTACCAATTATTAAAAGAGATTTAAGATGCTCATCAGTTAATTTCGATCTGTAAACATTTTTGTGTACTTCATTTTGGAGAAGGTTTTCTCACACAAATAAGTAGTACCAAAAACAGAAAACAGACCACGAGCAAATTTATGCAAATTATCAACTTTTTCGTTTAGGCCGCAATTCTGCCATAGCTTAATCTAGTCGAGGGATAATTTAGACAAATTCAAAAGCCCTTAGTTTTGGTCGGTCATGGTTAGTTTTGGTTGGTTAATGCAGCTTTTTATCTTCCCCAATTATATTTCAGACGTAATAAATCACTAAAAGTAGGAACAGTAAACGTTTCCGTTTAGGTAAATAGTTTAAACATAAATTATTATTGGATTATTTTAATATCACTATTATCTTAATAAATATTTTATATTTCTGCATCTTATATGTGAGCAATAAATATTTTAATATTTAGTTATAAAATTAGTTTTAATTCATTTCACCATATTTTATGAACATCAGAAACGGGAACATTCCTTAGTTTTTGGTGTACGAAACGGGATGTCGAAAACTTGAATAATTAATTTTGTGTACAAAATAGAAGTACAAGAGTAAATCTTGCTGACTCCGATCTCAAAAAAAATTGTGAGTCCCTGATTTGTTTTGTATCTTCTATTAATTTTGTTTCTTTTGGGTAAATTAGTCTTTGTATAAAGACTATTGTTTCAAAATTAAAATTTTTATTTCAAAATCGATTTAAATTTTTAAAATTATTTAATGTTATTTTTTAGTTTCAGTAAATAATTTTATATGTATTTTTAAATTACTAAGATTTAAAGGGATACTTTTTAATAGCAAACTTTGAACAGGAAAATGACACTCTAAATTATAAAAAAGTTGCAGAATAATATTGGGATGAGACTCTTGCCTATTTATACGTGGGTGTATTTTCGATGATTCGTCCCTGGATATTTATTAAACTATAAATAATTGTCGGTAAACGATTAAAAAGATAAAAATTATTTTCGGAAAAAATCTTCCGTTTACTGTTTTCCCAAGTGTACAGATGGTGTTTATCCAGCCATGAAAAATATTTAAATGAATTTATACACTAAAAAGATGTTACTTGATTTTTCTATTAGATGTAAACATTGATTATAGTTTTTACTGAGTGAATGTGGGTTTTTAAAAAATGAATGGTAATTTCTTCTTTTTAATAAAATTTTTAAAAAAATTCTTAAACTGTTAGAAGTCGATCCTTTGTCAGTGAACACACTGTTCCAATGATTATATATTTAATTTTAGTGAGCCCACTGATTAATTCATACGGAATTCAGACAGACACTACTAGCCCCAAGGAGACAACGCTACATCTCGGGTCTAGTATACTTTGTCTCTCAAAGTATACCTTGTTAGCTTTTGCCTTCATTTATGGATTATACCTGCCGACAGCAATAAAACTGCAGTAGGTATTAAAATTTATTGTTTATTTGGGTAGGTATACTAAAAATTAAAAATTAATATATGCTTTTAATAATTATAACTGATTATCTAACATATAATTTTTAACTAAATTCAAACAATCTGTTTACACAGATCACAATGAGATTAATTACAATAGAATTTTGTTGATTTGATAGAAATGTGAGGTCCTCAATTTTTTAATGTGCTGTACTGATTTTTCCAGCTCTCAACTGGTATGTTAGTAATTACGTTTTTTTTTCAAATTTATAACACTGGGACTTAAAGTAAGTGTAACATTTTCTGCTTGATCTTTGATTTTACTTGGTTCCACAAATCTCTATGGGGAAACATACAGGTACGGAGGAAGACGGAAGTAGCCCAGCCCGTCAGCCAAATTATCAATACATATTGTTTTTTAAATTTCTATAAAATTTTGGACTTCCAAAAATTGGCTTTTTTGTAACTGAATTTAAAATAAATATTTTAACAAAATTCCGTTTAAAATTTTTAATTGATGAACATTTGTAGCAGACGGCTGTGGTAGCTTCTTTTTCCCTGAAAAATAACACTGTTGTTTGAAAAATTTTTTTAAAAATAATTTTGAAACCAGTTTTTAAAAAATTTGACTTTATCCTCTTGATAATC
>JAHBCN010007638.1:0-42611 GCA_019359885.1 Listronotus oregonensis | reverse complement strand
AAAAAAAAAATGTGAATTTAGGCAAATTTAAAAAAAAAAAAAAACAACATTTTTGCAGTTACGCATTTTACTACTTTTACTTGGATAATCCCTTTTACATTACTAAAATTAAAAAAAAAATATACAATTTAAAAAAATGAAAAAAAATGAAAATAAAAAATCGTACTTGAAAAATGTTTTTTTTTTTTTTAAATTCAAATTTTCTTCAGAAAGTTCGGAATTAAAATTAGAAATAAATTTGGGAATTTTTTTATTTATCATTTCACGTTAAAAAAAAAAAAAACGACTTTTTCCCTCTTGTTTGTTTTTATTTTTTTGCTTTTTTGAGACGCCATGTATGATAACAATCTTTTTTCCCATTAAGTTCTTTTTTTGCATCAAAATTTTTTATAAAGAAGACCTATCTTTAAATTTTTTTTGGCCATTTGTCCTCTTGTTAACTGACCCGCGGACATACTGTATATATATATATATATATATATATATATATATATATATATTTTTATATATATATATATATATATATATATTTTTATATATATATATATATAATATTTTTTTTTTTTTTTTTTTTTTTTTTTCCCTAGCTTATTTTAATTGTTTCGGTAATTTTTAATTGGTGTTATTATACTTATTTCTTACTGAAAAATAGAGTTAACGACAAAATTCTGTAAATATTTATTGAAAGCTTAAACCGCATTTTTTTTTTCTTATGTAAATTGTTCTATACAAATAGGTTTCTATTTTTAGGAAAAAGATAAACATAATAAACATAGGTATTGAACTTATGTAAATACCTTTTGTAAAAAAGGTAGCTAGACGCTAATCTTAATATTGTATATTTAACTTTAAGTCGCCTATTGTTGCGAAATAGTTGCTCGTGTCAGAAGTCATTATAATGAAAAATTTGTATTTTAAATTTTCTATTAGTTAAAAGACAAACTTGACCTCTTAATTTATTTATTTTTTTTTATTTATACACATATAGTATTCTTCAAGATATAAGAAATTGACTAGAAGTCTCGATGCTTTTTTAAATGGTAAAAACCTGAAAATTTATTATTACTATTAAGGGTAGGTTATCTAATTATGCACCCGACCGGGGTCTTTTCTACCTGATAAAACATTATTTTAAGAATTCTAATGATTCATGATTGGGATATCTTTTGCGTATGAACTATTCTCACCCTAGGAATGTGGACGAAAAAGACATGTCCACCAAAACTTTCTAAATTGAAAAACATTAATTTTGACTTGGTTTGAGGCTGAAAGAAGACCTTAATTTTATTCAAATGGGTATTATACAGGGTCAGTTACAACAAAATTGGGATAAATCTTACTTTTACTAATAAAGTATATTTATTTAGGAAGTAAAAGCAAAATTTTATTAATATAGATTGTTTAAAATTAGAATTTGTGTCTTAATCAAAAGTTCTGCCTTATTAATAATCTTTTATAACTTTTTTTAAAGAATATTTAACCGTTTTTGTGAATTTTGACAAAAAAATAAATATCTAAATAAACATTTATTAACGAGTTAAAAAATATAAATAATTGTTTTTATTATTATGTTAAAAGGTTATTTTACAGGGTCATTCCATATATATTGACCCATATGCTTGCGGCTTTAATATTAAAGATATGAAAAAAAAAATTAGAGAAAATTTATCGATTTTCACCTGAACTTTTTAAAAATCTAGACTATCAAAAGTCCAATATTTTTCTACAAGTTGCATTTTTTTAATGAAACACCCTGTATATTATCAGAGAGGTATTAAAAAAACTCATTTCCTGATTTAAAAAATATATAGTTTAATACCTTTCCGATGGGCCGTTTAGAAAATATTGAAGTTTAAAAATGGTTAAATAACGAATCTTTAGATCCAGGTTACAGTTTATATTTTAAACAATTTATTAACTTACTCGTTAATACAGAGTATAACATATAGAAAATAGAGTTAAAATTGCTCAATGTGACCACCATTTTGTTCACGGCATTTAAAATGTGATTCGGGAGGTTGTGTTCATTTTTTCGATTTCTTGGAAAATTTTCTGTCTTAACTGCTCCAAGTTTGCTTCGGCATACACCAGATTTTTTAGATAACCCCATAGAAAAGCATCTAATGGAGTCAGATCGAGGCTGTTGGCTGGCCACTGAATGCTGCCATGTCTTCCCAACCAATCGTCGTAACGGTTGTTCAAAAATGTAGGCGCTATGTTATGTGGCGGATCTCCGTCTTGGTGCCACACTACCTAAGAGTATTTTCTGACTGACAGGTTTTCTAAAAAAGCTTTTATTTTGTTTTCAAGAAACTCCAAATATCTTTGTCTAGAAAGGGAACCTTTATAAAATTTAGGCCCTATTATTTTATTCTTTAGTATACCGCACCAAACATGCAAACTTTTCCGGCCTTGGAATTTTATTTTCGCAATACTATGAGGATTGCTGTAGCCCATACGTGGGTATTTTTCCTATTAAAAAGTTCCGCTGAGGTGACTTTATCACTCCATATTGGGTTCGCATTTTTCCTCCTAAGCATTTCTTGACATATAAAACACGTTGACGCTTATGCGCATCATCTAGTTTTTTACAGGCAAGATCTTGCAAGGATTATAACCATGTGATTTAAGAGTTTTTAATTTTTTTTTGATACAATTAAAAATAAATCTTGAATGGAACGGTTGAATTTTTCTTCAAAAACAATGAATGTCAATCTTCATTATATATTTTAAAACTTTTCTTCTTTCTTTAACTGATTTTAGGTCCAACCCTTTTGATATTCTTAAATTTTTTGATGGTGGGGCAAAGGGATAAAGTTGCCCATAACGACGCACCTAAAGCAAAATTTTTTTATAAAAAAACATAAAACTATTTTTCTTGGTATAAATCAACAGGAAAAAAAATAACTACAGCAATATAATGATATTCAATGAGAAAATTGTGTAATTTTATCTTTTATCCACGGGTGGATCTAAAAAATTTTTAAACCAAATATTTCCAAAGGGTTATCGAAAAGATATAAAATATTTTTTTTAAATCGGAAAATAAGTTTTTTAAATATCCAATAATATACCATTCCATTAAAAATTAACTTGTGGAAAATATGTACTTTCGATGGTCTTTGTTTTTTCTTAAAAATTTGAAAAGTTCAGGTAAAATTATGAATTTCTTCCATAGGGAATTTTTTTTAATCTTTAAAATAAACGCAAGCATATTCAATATTAGGAATGACCCTGTAGTTGGATCATTTTAAATAAAATTGGTCCTTTTAAAGAAAAAAGATATAAAAGTAGCAAACGTTAATTTATTGTCGGTCGGTTTCTTTTATATGGAATCCAAATTATAAGTTTTTCCACGGCCAGGGCAAGGCATTTTTCCCAACCTCCGGATTTTTTAAAATATATGGGCAAAAAACCAAGATTTAAATTTGGGGGGAAATTTTGACAAAAATGAAAAAATGGAATTTTTGGTTCGAAAAGGAACAAAATCTATATGGTGCCGATGTGCCAACCACCCTTGGGTGGATGCCACCCTTCTCGGGGTGGGTAATTTTTTTACCCAAAATACCCCAGAAATGATAGATGAGCAAATTTTAGTAAGAAATGTCACGATAAGTTTTTCGCCAGATCCATCGTTTTTGAATTATTCGAATTGAAAGGTGCGATTTTTTGTTAAAAAAAAACCTCATTTTTAATTGTTTTTTTACGCATAACTCTGTAATTATGCGTTTTATCGAAAAAAGTGTAATAAACAAAAATGAATCTTATAAAAAAAAAAAAGAAATTAAGCTTTTATAAAGATCTTAAAGTTTACCTAAGGCAAGTTATAGTGTTGAAGATTTTCATTTTCGTGATTAAGTACTTAACCTAAATAACGGGGTAATTTTTAACAAAAAGTCATGGAATATTTTTTATAGAGCATAAAAAGACCTTTAAAATAAGCACCGATAAACTTCTTTTGATGAAATTTCAGTGAGATATGGTGTACATGTATTTAAAAAAAAAAAGCAATAAAAATAATGTCACATCATCAAAATCAAAATTAAATTTATCTTGAGCAATACTTTATTTGTATGTTATTTATGATATCTAAAAATTTACTGATTAAAATAAGTTTTGAAAAAATGAGCTTAAATTATGTTTTTTTGTGATTTTTCAAAAAATTTCTTTTTCTCATTTTAACCCAAAACCATAAGAGATACAAAAAAACTAAAGGGGAAAAAATGTAGCATTTTTTAGGCGCTTTTTCTTTTTTAATTTTTTTTTGTGGAATGAAAAATTGACGGAGTTATAACCGATTTTAAACTTTCACTATAGTGAGACTGCTTTTCCGTAGCCTTTAACCATTTACCTATAAAATATGAAGGGTTTCAAGCCCTTCTAACATACATAGGCTTGTAGCCTTTAAAATAGCCTTTAAAATGATTTTTTGTAGGATGTGATAGCTTAAAAATTAAAAGAGTTACACAAAAAATAAGATTTTGAATTTTTTTAGTCAATTTTAAAGTAAAAAAAGTTTCAAATTTTGGCGCACTAGTTTTTTCTGTTGACACTAGGTTGTCTGTACTACTATAGTATTAAAAAAAATACTTTCGTGTTCATAGAATAAACTTTAGAACCAACAAAATTTAAAATCAAAACATCAGTAGTCATTAAAAAAATTTTTTATTTTATTTTTGGTCAAATGGTGGTTCTTAGGGATGCTAGGATGTTGTAAAAATTATTTCAAGTAGAGATAATAAACTGTAATACTAAAATTACGCAAAATCTAAAAATTTGCAGTCATTAGATATTTTTTATTTCATTTTTGCAAAGGGGTAGTTTTTAGGGTTTGAAAAGTGGTAACCAATAATTTTATTAAAATGCTATAAATTTTTTCCAGTAAAACTGCAATTGTAATGCAACAAATCGTTAAAAGATTTTTATCTATATTATTTTCATCACAAGGGTAGTTTTTAAATATTT
Source organism: Listronotus oregonensis (assembly GCA_019359885.1). NCBI lineage: Eukaryota > Metazoa > Arthropoda > Insecta > Coleoptera > Curculionidae > Listronotus > Listronotus oregonensis. The sequence goes on along the minus strand of JAHBCN010007638.1, from coordinate 37,646 downwards.
GTAAGGGTTGATATTTTAAAATACACCAATTTTATATTGTACAATACGTAAGGATATTTATCCTACATTTAAATCGAAAAAAGCCGAAAAACCTATAAAATATTTTTTTTCGATAAGAGGTGGTTTTCACCCTTAAAAACATTTTGCACACCTTGCGACCTATAGATTTTGATATGGAGGGTGAGATGTTAATTCCAAATTTTCAAGAAAATCGGTGCATATATAAAAAATTCGGAGGTATGACACTATTTTAAGCTTGACTGCCTGGACATATTACAGACACCTGCGGAAAGCGGCACATTATAAAAGGCAAAGGCGCCGCCAAATCTTTTTTGCTACTTTTTATGTTTTTTTTTTCATTTCAAACGGCACCGAATTTTCATTTTAAAAATGATCCAACTATACATACTTACGATATTTTTTCAAACACCATAGTTTTAATTAACAAGCTATACCTCCAAATAGTTTTATCAAGTATTTTAAAAAGTTTAGGTGAAAATCTATGAATTTTTTCTATAGATTTTTTTCATATCTTTAATAATAAAGCCGCAAGCATAAGGGTCAATATATACGGAATGACCCTGTACATACTTACGGTATTGTTTTTCAAACATCATAGTTTAAATTAACAAGCTATGCCTTCAAATACTGCCATACATTTGAATTATTATAATTGGCATCTATATATCTCCACCACACTAAAGGTTTATGATGATAATTTTCTACACAACAAGATTGAAAATATTACTTAATAATAATTTTAAAGGGTAACCCATGGCCATACCAAAAGTTTCGTCATAAAAATTTATAATAATATTTCAATTATGCTGTTTTTATATGAAAGATTAGTAATTAAAAAAAATAGGTTTATGTTTAGTTAGGTTCGTTCACCAAGGTGGACATCATTTTCTAATTTATTCCTAACAATAGAAACAAATAAACATAAAATAAAATTACAGATGTTGTAAAATATTTATTATAGGATTTACATTTTACATCGACTATTTTTTATGTGTTGATTCGAAAATTTCACCGTGAAACATGTACAAATTCTACAATAGAAAAATATACGTAGGTCGCTGTGGTTTTATTATGATAATGCTTCTGCACATCAATAAGCCTTCATTATTTTTCAAAATATTTATTTTTAATCGCAAAAATAAATCCACCTTCAGTTGCAGCATTGTTATTACATGAATTAAAACATTTCTAACATAACATACGGTTAAATGCGGCTTACTTTCTCATTACTACTTTTAATAAGTAAAAAGCTTTCAATTTCGTACAAAATTTTATTATTAAATTTTCTAAATTTGCACAAAATATAAAGTTTTTTACTTCTTACATTTCTACATAGATGTGACCACTTTTCAATCATTACCTTTAGCCTGTGTTAGCAATAAGATCAGGTTACTCTGCTCCGTACAATAATTGCATTGTTGTCCCACTCAAGTGATACAACTTATATTTTAATCTGTAAACTTTGACCCTATCAGGGCTAAGTGGTGGAATTTAAATTCAATAAACGAAGATATCCATAACAGAACTAATTATAAGTGTAATCCTTTGTTTTCACTGTCTTTTTAAGCAGTCAATTATTTCGACTAAGTGTTATTGGATTTCTTTGCCATTTTCTATATTTAAAGACCAAAGATTACTCGTTTTTATTAGGAAGTAAATATTGTTTACAGAGTCAATGAACTTGATGCAATAACAAAATAAAAATAATATTTTCTGTTTGTAATATTTTTTTATTAATAAGTTATTGTGTTAGATATTGGAAATGTTAGGATATTTTGGTGAACATAAACTGATTTTTGCACATGATACCCGTTGTAAATGATTACAAAAATAGTAAATGTGATATGCTAAGTATATGGCAAACAAAACAGTTAGAACATTTAATTGAAAAAAATGTGTATCGCAAAATGGTAGTTTTTAGGGATTCCTAGCAACTCAAAGATCTTTCAATTTTTTACGATTGTTCGTTTATCCATTCGTTCTGCACCTATCTTAACTTGCCTCTTTTAGATTTCTTATGACACGGAGAAGAGCTGGAAGGCCATATGTGTGCGATAGGTTGCCTAAGAAAGGATCTAAAATTATTTCTTCTAATTGTAGACAATTATCTTTTTATTCAGTTGTTTGCAAGGTAATGGAATTCCAAATTTTAAAGTATTTGAAAAAACACAAAATTATGCATACCAGTACGGATTCCGTCAAAAGAGATTCGCAGCACATGTTCTTTTTTCATTTGTTTTATAGAGCTGGAACAAATTCCTTGGATTCCTTTTAAAACCCCATATCGGCGTTGCTAATACAGCTTAAGCATTTGATCGGTGTATTATAAACAAATTGCCTTCCCACAGATTTCCACCTAAACTTCTGTTTTCTATTAAATTAACGCATATGAGTTATTTTGGATGACCGTAGTTTTTTCGCTTTCATCGAATTTTTTCTGAAGTACCTAGAGGCTTAGTATTGATACCAACTCTATTTCTTCTTTACTTTAAACGATCTTCTTCCATAATAGAATCCACATTTTTGCTAATAGTACCATCTTTCACTCTTATATTTAGTTTCTCCTAGCTTAATTTGGAAAACGGAGTTAATTAAGGTGACCTAAAATATCATCTAGTTTATAACCCCAAAAACTCAACATTATCCTTTATTTATAGGCTGTCAGTTTCTGCCAAACAGAGCCATTTAATCTTGTGGTCGTTAGTTTCAAGAATAATCTTAATTACCACAAACACAGTAGATCCATATGATAGCTCCGATTCATCTCTGATTTTCACTTTTATGTATCCCTTTACAATCCATCTGTAGAGACCTTTGACTTCTCACTGTGCTAGTTCCTTTATCCCTAAAGTCTAAATGAAATAATTTCGATGTAAATTAAAAAACGGTTTTGGAAACAAAGTAAGCAACTCCACCAATATAAGTCAAAATGAATTAGAACTTCAAAATGATTTCAAAATTTTTACAGCAGACAAAGGAAATGCCACTGTAGTCATGCAGGCAATCACTTACGACAGAAAAATAGACGAAGTTCTTCGGAAAGGTAAATAATCAAGATCCAACAGCATCCATAAAGAACAAAATTTACAGGACCTTAAAGAAATACAAAAACTTCTAACCGATGAAACAAGAAAAACTTTAACACCACACAACAGTAAACCTCCACATCTCTATGGACTACCGAAGATACACAAGAACAATATACTCCTAAGGTCCATCACCAGTTCTAGAAATACACCCACGACTGCACTGGCAAAACACCTTTTAGACCTTATTAAACCACTGGTCAGTAAGTCACCACTTTTGTTAAGAGCTCTAGTTATTTTGTTAACATTCTCAAAAATGTAGAAATAGGACCAGAACGATACTTTTGTGAGATTTGATGTGGAAAGTCTGTATTCAAATGTACCAGTGGAAGAATCGTTAAACATTTTCCGAGCCAAGCTTAAAGAAGATTAAACACAATTAGACCACCACCCTGCCGCTGGATGGAGTGATGGATTTGTTGGAGCTTTGCCTCCGTAGTTCTTACTTTCAGGTAAAAAATGAATACTACGCGCAGGATGATGGACTTCCCATGGGTTCATCGCTCTCCTCAGTGGTAGCAAATATTTACATGGAATGGTTTGACGAACACGCAATTAGAACTGCACCAATTAAACCAAAAGTTTGGCTAAGATATGTTGACGATACTTTCATTGTATGGACAGGTAATGACGAAGAACTTAAAGGTTACTTAAAACATCTAAATTGCCTCCGACCTTGTATTAAATTCACAATGGAAAAGGATCAAAATTCGACCCTACTTTTTCTCGATGTGCACAAGGGATAGTATATATCTCGTAGCTTTTAAGAATAGGTTTTAGTTATCACTTGAAAACGGTTGGAGATACATCACTTACCGAAACGTTGTGTATCAATTAAGAAATAAAGACAATGGAAGTACAAGATTTTGGTGTTATTGATAAAATTTTACCTTTCATAAAACTATAGCATGTTTTTTTTTCACATACTTTATGAAGTAGAGTATCTTTAAAAAGAGACAATAGAATCTTAACAAAATATGTTGTCTAGTTTATAATTTTGTGACAAGGTTAAAGAATCTAATATCATTAGTAACTTAATTTGTCCCTCTAACCGATTTATAAAAAATAGCCTTTAGTGAGTTTATTTAATTAAAATAATTACGGTTGTAGTAAAAAAAAAACAATTTTGCAAATTATCATTAAAAACGTTTATTATTATATGTTAATCAACTTTCCAGTTAAAAATAATGATAATGTGAGTTATTATATAGCATTCCGTATAGTTTTGCAAACTTAAATACATATTCTGTATGTATTAGCCATCAATATTATGTGGGCATTAATTTTAAGACAAAATTAACACAATTTTTTACGAGAAATAAATAAAATCTAGAAGCTACGCCTTCGAATTGATAAATAAGCCTTCCTCCCTAAAATTAGGATCATTTTACAATTTAATTATAAGCTCCTTCTGCGTTGATACTACTAAAACTTAGGTCACTGCTCTTAGTTATTTCATTTACCGTAGTAAGTGCGATCAGTGATCATATAGGTTTATCTTACACGTGCTAAGTTTCCAAATAAAATACAAATTTAAATAGTTTTTTACAACCAAAAATAGCATAGTAAATTTAGTTGACATAAGCACCATACTCCAAATATTTATAGAAAAGATTAGCTATTTAAATATAATAGATTATTTCAGTAAACATGGTACTTTCCTGTTAACAGTTTAATTTAGGCGTACGTATTAAAAGGTATTTCAGAAATAACCCAGCCACACAAAAAAAGTTGGATATACTTTCATAAGATATATTATGTTTTTCGTGGTAATTTTGCCAAATCTGGGGTCATAATTCCGCCATCACGTCACCATTTTTCCCAACCTTAAAAAAACTGGTAAAAAATAGTTAAAATTAACTAAAAAAAACAGGATTTCTTGACAACCAACTTTATTTTTCATGCTGCTAAATTCAAATCCATGAACAGAATTAAGGTAGCATGTGTATTTTCAAAAATTAACGGATTTTAGCCAAACTTCGTATGGGGTGGTTTTTGGGGTTGTTGATTCCAAATTTAAAGTTAAATTTAAAACATTCATGATGGCGGATCCCATATGGTGAATAAAATAAGAAAAAACCACAGATTGAAGACAAATGTATCGAGTATCAAGTATTCCAGTTTAGATAAATATAAATTTCAGAAAATTGATTCTGGTTTTAATAAGTTCATTTTTTAAAAGTGTTATCGCCAAACTAAACCTTTGTTCATCATGTTAGGGCACGTCTTCTTGAATTTTGAATACGTACTTAAAATTTATATTAACCTAAACGCCCATATATCAAAGGACATGGCACACTTCTTATGGATTTGAATCACCGACAGATTTTTTTGAAATTTTAGTATTGTATTTTGGATGTCCAAATTAGCATTTTCTTCCATTGCGCCAACCTTGTAGCTATACAGGGTGACCCAATAAAATGATGCCAAAAATTCTTAAAAATATGTATTTTATTTATTACAAAATACTGTCTGTTACCCTAGACTGCTAAAATTAGGCATTTTTTATATACAAAGAATATATATTCCTTACAACGTACTTTTTTAACGTGTACAGGGTTTTTATCTGTCATGTTCTACAGGGTGTACGATTTATTAATGAACCAACAAATATACAGTCCAGTAGGCCTAAATATTATATATTATGTCAGTTATTATTATAACCTGTAGCTTGGCAGTAACTTATTCATACACACCGCGTGTCCCCCCAAAAAAGTCATTTTTAGATACTGGATGAACCAGTTATATGGCGGTTTTATTTATATTTTCCTCCAGTTATACTGTAACCGCTGTTGTAAAAAGATTTTTATTTCACCGATCTACACTATAAACATACTGGGTGATGTAAACAGTTGTTTCAACTTCAAACAGTTACAAGTTAGATAAACCCATGATGAACCCAAACAAAATATTTGTCGTAGTAGGCGTTTTTTAAACAAATGGTGTCGCTTGGTTAACAATTACATAAATATGTTTGTATTAGTCAGTACGTCAAATTAGTTTGAATTAATTAATTTAAAAAATTGTGCAGCAGTTAAAAAGAATTTAATTCAGTAGTTTGTTAGTTAGTAGAATATTGCACAATAAAGCAAAATAATGGTTCGGTGAAACACTTGCAATTTAAATAACGCTAGAATTAGAATACCCTTACCCAACGTCGAAAACCCTGTAAATGATCAAATTGGAACTTTCAGTTATGTTTAGGAAACGATTTCGTTTGGTGGATATGGTACTTAATGATAATTGTCTTTTGTGTTTAAATTGTCATCAACGCCTTTTACGTATTGAAAATAATGGTAATCCAATGGCCAATCCCATGAAAGTGCTAGATTGAAGTAGAGGTTGCTTTATTTGTAATCAGAAAGATAATGTTAGGAACAGATTGGCAATCAAATCTCGTGTAGATTTCTTTGTCAAAACTTATATATTTCTACCGGAAGCTGTAACTTGCTGTACAGTACATTTAACTAAACCCGGACTCGTTCAGTTGGAACATATGGAAAATTACATTTCTCTACCCAAGAATATAATTATGACTGGAGCCCAGATAAATGAGTGGTTTAGTGAATTTAAATCGTGCGTAAAAGAAAGTTCGAAAACCTTATAAGAAACTGAAGAAAACTTTAGTGACAGTGATTTTCGTAATCTCACGTCACTACCAAAACAGCCATTTGTTGAACTTTTTAATGACTGCCAACCTGTAGAACTGTATAATAAATTGAGGACACCAACGAAAAAACAACTTTTGTCCTGTTTAATGAAAATAAGTAGTATGATCTTATCTCTGTTTCTCATAAATAGTATAGTTTACTTTTAAAAACATTTTAGTATTAAGTATTTAATTAAGCTAAAAATGGTCTTAGTTTAATTCAAATAAATAATACTAATTAATACATCATTGTTGTTTATGGTTACCTTAAAACCCGTTATCTGTATTTTTACTGTAAGATATTATGCATTAATTATTATTCATGTTTGTATTAAATTGCGACATTTTACGTAATACTAAGTCACTTTTCGAAACTTCTGTTTACATCACCCAGTGTGTTTATAATGTAGATCGGTGAAAAAAATCTTTTTACAACAGCGGTTTCAGTATGACTGGAAAAAAATATAAATAAAACCGCCATATTATTTTGGTTCACCCAGTATCTAAAAATAACTTTTTGGGGGGACCCGCTCTATGTATGAATGATTATTTAAATTAAAGCTTACATTATTATTTATATATTTTAACATTAATTATATTGACTATGGTCCGTGAATATTGAAAAAAAATATAAATAAGGATATTAATCATAATATTATCGAAAATATTTGTATGTTGTATAATAATAATAATTGAATAATATTTACTATGTTTGCGTGATCTAAGTAAATGAAAACCTGATCAGAAAATGATAGATTATAAGGGTCTTTTTTTGCGTAATAAAGAAACATAAACAAAAATCTTAATCAATTAATTTGGTAAATTTAGTATTGAAACTTGGTAATTTATAATTTCAATGAACAACTCCACCATATAGTCAACGTATTTGTCTTATGACTCGCATTAGTATAGGATGCGGTAGTAGAAATAACTTAAAGATCAGTATTTAAAAAACAAAATCTCGTAATATTGTATTTATTTTTTTGCTCAAGGAAAAAAAATCAAATCTAAAAATGTTATTAAAAATTAACCATAAAAAATTAATTGATATCAAAAACTAAAAAGAAATACGTTAAAACATTATATTATAGCTGCGATGCATTGCCGTTTACGTAACTTAGTACAGGCTCACAGTGTACTTTCAGTAACTGACTGGCATTGAAGCAGTAAAACTGCGATCTGAATTTTTACTTTTTTCTTTTTTTGAGGTGTTTTGTTTAATTAATTTAGCTTTTACTGTGTTTAGAGTTTAATTCTTTGGTTTATCCAAATTTGCTTGCGTAAATATTAAGAGAAAACCGGAACTAATCAACCTAACCAACATTACTAGTTTTAACCATAGACATAATACATATAGACTGCTGATGCCGTACAACCGAAATGACCCACCGAGTGAGAGAGAACGCTATATGAGCCGCACTCATGCTCTCTCACTCTCGTGAGCGCTCATTGCGGGGCTATGCAGTTTTGTCGAGCGACCAATGAGCGCGCTAGACTGAGGGAGCATTAGTGCGGCTCCTATAGCGTTCTTCTCTATTGAGGTCAATTCGGTCCTTCGGCAGTACGACATCGTAGATCTATATGTATTATATCCGTGGTTTAAACCAGAATGCACTAAAGTTGTTACTTTTGGTTGGTACTCATTCATTTAAAAACAAATATTTTACATTCGTTAAATTCGGTCTTTTACGGTAAAATACATCAAAATAGCATAAAATAACATTTTTTTAGGTTTTCCCAATATTTGTTCATTATTGTTTAACAATGACGTAGCAAAAAATAATGAAGAAAAAGTAACCAGGCGTTTAAAAAGTCTGGTGGATGATTTTTTGGACCATACACATTTGTCCAGTCTATTTGCATTATTTATATTCAAAGGAAACACAACTGATTTTAATTTAAATGTTTTGAATATACCGTTAGATTTCCTTTAAAAATTTAATACCATAATTTTAATAACAAAATATGAGAAACAGCCAAAAAAAATGGTCTTTGATTTAAATTAATATATGGCTTATAGAAATAATATATAATATATAGAGCATACACGGTGTGTATATAGGGTAGGAAATAGAATATTCCCAGCTATACTGACTAATTAAAAAAAAAACGAAAAAAACTTACAATACAAAAGTTTTACAATAATAAAAAAGCTATCAGATCATAATTTTCAAAGCATACCACAATGCTCTTATAATTCAACGCCTGCATAACTTTTACTATATTTTAGTGTTTAATATATTTTTTAATTTTTTAAATTTAACGCAGTTTTAAATCCAGTAGTTGGTATAAACACGAAGTTATTAAATACTACTTTGCTTTACCAATTTCATTTTCTTTTTTGTATGTCTGATATTGCAAGCTATACAATATCTATTAAATATTTGTTTTTTGATAACGAGGAACAAAAAAAGGAATGGTTTATCATGCGACGATACCAAACTTTAATCTTTATTGCTGCATAATAACTGGATCGTGTAATCATGGTCACTATTTGTGATGTCGGGAATATACCCTGCTAATTGAAAAATGCAACGCAAGAATGTTGGTATGCATCAAAAATAAATTTGATATTTGAAGTTTTTAGCTCACGGGGTTCATTAGAAGCTAAGATATCGCATCGCTAATTTGAACTCTTGAATTAAGTTTTTTCAGCGAGCACACGAGGTTACCGCCATCATCGTTTTTCATGAATTTTATGGTTTTTGAACATTTTTTTCGTTATTGTGTAAGTAATTCTGACTAGCTATTAATCAGAAGATAAACGACCAAATGCAACGTGCTTGGCCTTGAGAAAAGCGTTTTTCCAAGTACGTGCATCGTATAAATTTTTTTTTTGTAAAAAAGCCTTAGCGTTATTTAATTTGCTTTTTAGCAAAATAAATAAAAAATATTTTTAAAAAATCTCCAGTCTCACCAAATTAACCGATTTTGATAATTCCAATGTAACTCTAGTACGCATATAAAAATCAGCGATTCATTTACACAACTTTTTGGCGCAAACACTACTAGATCAATGGGCTACCTATTTTTTTAATTTTACGACATTAAAAAGTTTTCCTTTCCTTAAAATAAAGGGCGTAGATGTAAATAAAACGGTCCAAGAAAACAAGGTGGTTTTTATCTCCATTTTTTGTTATTTATTGATAAATAACAGCAACAATAATTTTAAACATTGACCAATCCTAATAATTTTACATTCCAATGTTTTTTACATGCCTTAATTTTCAACTTTTACTAATTGTTCCTAGAGTCATCCCAGACACATTTGCACAAAAATATGGACTTATGATGGAAACTTTCGAGGTGCTATCTGCATAATTTTACTTTTAAGTTAAAAGATAAGTTTTATGCCCAGGACGATGGCCTACTAATGAGATCCCAACTCACTGGAGTGATAGCGAACGTATACATGAAATGGTAGCTATTAACATCGCGATGGCCAGACCCACTATGTTGATGATACTTTCATAATATGGTATGGAACCGATAAACAGTTTGACTTCTTTATCAATCACCAGAATTCATTAAATAACTCCAATAAATTCACTACTAAGTGCCTATATTTCTATAAGTTCTTGTCAGTAGGCACAATGGATCAATTACCACATCTGTATATAAAAACCCCAACCCACACGGGACAATACCTAAACTTCCAGACAAACCATTCTAAAGCAACTAAATTTGGTATGTAAACGAGCAAATGCAGTAACTGAGCAAGACTTAATGCTGCTTGGACAACATCAGGATGGATCTGCTTTAGAATGGTTATACTAAGAAATTGGTATATAAGATTTTTACGAATCTTAATGTAAGACCAATTGTACAACTACCTGAACATGATGCTCCCTCTCTATTAACGATTTCATAGATAAAAGGAATGTCCGAAGGTACGAATTAACTGGTCTTTAAGTCTGGATTAACCCTTAGAGGCATCTTGACAAAAACAAAACCCGAATCATCTAAACAGGGGTCTCCAAACTACGGCCCGAGGGCCACATCCGGCCCGCGGACAGATTTTGTCCGGCCCGCGGAGAGCTAGCATACTTGAAACTCCTTTTAGAGAACAAATAATTTTTATAGCAAATTAAATTTAGTTTACTGAAGTATTCTAATTTTATGTTGAATAATTATTAATATGACATCTACATTGATATGGTCATGGGCTAACTCCGCTAACTCATAACATTCTTGTAGGCTTATTGTTATTGTTTTTGTGATAAGTTGGATAAAGAAACACAGAATTGTAATGAGTAAAGACATGTATAATATGCAGAAAATTTAACTTCAGTATATAATAACTAACAAATTATTGAAATGAATCTAACTAACATTTTACACATTTTAAATAATCACATAACTTATAACAAACATAATGACATATGAAATACTAATGAGATTTATGTAATTGAGATTTTCCACTGACAATAGTTTATAGTTGTGGACTAATTTTACTTGTACCAATTATTAAAAGAGATTTAAGATGCTCATCAGTTAATTTCGATCTGTAAACATTTTTTGTGTACTTCATTTTGGAGAAGGTTTTCTCACACAAATAAGTAGTACCAAAAACAGAAAACAGACCACGAGCAAATTTATGCAAATTATCAAATTGTGTCAGTGGAATACTCTTATAAAATTCCAACAAAGATGAGTTTTGATATTTGTTCTTAATTATATCACTGCATTGTAGATCAATCATTTCCATTTGAAGTTCCGGGGCTAGGGTTTCAATGTCAGTATCAAAAGGATTCTGAAAAATCTTAATTTGATTCGCAATGGCATCAAAGTCCGAGAAACGAGTATCAAAATTTATCTTCAAAGCACTCAAAGTTTCGATTGCAAAATCGATAGGAAACTCAGTCTCAGTAGTGTGGCTGAATATTTCACATGTTTTAAAATGTGAAAAACATTTACTTCGTAGTTGTGATTGAAACAGTCTCAATTTCTTCCGGAATGATTTGATATTAGTGTATAAATCAGGAAGATGCTGGTTTTCTCCTTGCAATCCCAAATTCAGTTCGTTCACATGTTTTGTCAAATCAACATAGAATGCTAATTTCCACAGCCATGCGTTGTTTTGTAATTCAGTAAGAGGGCGATGCTTTTCATTCAAAAAATTTCGATCATTGCTCGAAGTTCAAAAAGCACTGAAGGACTTTCCCACAACTAAGCCAGCGTACGGCAGTATGATAAGGTAAGTCAGTTTCTCCAATCCCTTCAATAAATTGTCGGAATTGTCGGTGATTCAGCCCAAAAGATCTGATAAAATTAACAGTTGATATGACTGGTTTCAGAACGTCAGACATATCCAAACATTTTCCGCACAAAGACTGTTGATGAATGATACAATGTAAGACTAATGGTTTTGAACCATAGTCATTTTCTACAGCCTTTGACACAAGAGCGACCACTCCTTTATCTTTCCCACTCATGTTTTTGCCTCCATCAGTTGTAATACATTTCAAGTTTTTCCATCGAAGGTTCTTTTGATTAATGGCCATTTCAACTCCTTTAAAAATATCTGTACCAGTAGTTGTGCCATGAATACTATACATATCAAGAAGTTCTTCGTGCACTTCATAGCTTTTATCTACTCCTCGAATATAAATCAACACCTGAGCAGTATCTGACACATCCGTTGACTCATCCAAGGCCAAAGAAAACCACTCAAAATGTCCATTTTTGTCGAACAGTTGAGAGGATATATTTTCAGCGATGTTTTCTACCCTTCGAGCCACAGTGTTTGCTGACATACTGACAGTTTTTAATAAATTTACCTTTTCAGGGCACATTTCTTCGGCTACTGCAATTATGCATTCTTTGATCATTTCTCAATCGGTGAATGGTTTTCCACGTTTTGCAATTTCAAGAGCCACACGAAAGCTGGCACGAGTTGCAGCCTCTTGTTCAGTTTTGAGTTTTGTAAATGAAGATTGCTGCGATTTCAATCCGCGCTGCATAGCTTCGAATTTTTCTGTCCGCAAACTTCCTGTATATTTTGAGTAATTTTGAAAATGTTTTGTTTCATAATGACGTTTAATGTTATATCTTTGAGAACGGCTATGCTTTCATTGCAAATCAAACATAGCGCCTTGTTACTGGACTCAATTACGAAATACTGAATGTTCCACTGATCTTTGAATTTTCTGCATTCACTATCAATTTTTCGCTTCTTTTCCATACTACTAATTCACACACAAAAGCAACAATTCAAATCAAAATACTGTTATAAAGAGATGTCTTAAACTTAAACACGCACAAACACGTTTTAAGGAGGTATGTAATATTTTATTTAACAACAGTGTCATAGGAACTGACTTGTGGTTGCGCCACTAGCCTTCTTATATATTCCAATTACTGCCATCTAGAAGTGAGTGGAAGACACCAGAACTTTCTCGAACCAACGAGATTATTCTGTACGTGCTATTAGCGCCATCTGTTAGCGATAGAAGGTACTACCTATTTCCGCTTGTGTCCACCAGATGTCGTGTCACGTTACTCCTCATGGCTCGTACTCTACGACTAATCTAGAAATTACAGATAATGACAGGAAAATTAATAATATGCAGTGTTGCCGTTTTTCGGACTTTAGTCCGATTTGCAGCCTTTGTTAAACGTTGTGTACTTTTTCGACTTTTTTCATCAGTGGACTATTTCACTTCTTACCACCGGCAACAATGATAATATGGTTTTGGTCCTCGGAACTTACTGGAGTAATCAGTATGGCCCTAAGGCTGGAAAGTTTGGAGACCCCTGATCTAAGAGAAAGAGTGCATCTTTCAGGTACTATGGGAATGTGGGAGATTGCATATTGGAGAAACAAAACGTCCCATAAATGTAAGAATCGGAGAACGTAAAAAGCACACACATAGAAAAATCATGTTTAAAGACTCTGTTTTCATTGAAAATAATAATACTTTCAGCAATTCAAGTAGGAGAATTACTATTTTTAAAGCGCACCAATGCTGGGGACCTGGGTACACAATCTCACGCTTGACCAATCCTAACCCTGTCACGGGTGAATGCTCTACCATGGTATGTAAAGTCAGTAGCCTTAGGAATTAGATTAATTTACATTTGATTACGGAAAGAGAGAAGAATTGCCCGAAATGTTGTGTGAATAATTAGGATAAAGACAATAGAAGTTCAAAATTCTTTTAGTGTAGCATTACTTTTGGGAACAAAACCTAATCAACCTCGATATTAAGCATTTTTCGACTCTTTTAAAAAAGATATCTTGAAAATTATTTGAGCCCTATCACGGTTAATATTATGTAGAAACAGTTTCTGACTTGAGGAATATTTTTAAAAATCGTTTTAAGGATTTCAACGAAATTGCTTTAGAGACACAATTTATGTTTTCACTTGTATGCTTGCTCTCTTATGACTGTTTATTTTCAAATTAGTATAGTATCTCAACACATTAAGCAGGTTGGCGACCACCGCTATATTGAGTGAGTGAAGCAAATTAAAATTTGCATACCAAGCGATTCATTAGGGTAATATTTTACACCTTTTAATGGAGACGTAGTCTGCGTGTAATCTATCTATATAACACATTTTGCAATTTTTTTTACGCTTTTTTCTGTAGTCTAGCTTTTCACGGGCATTTAAGATTTGCATCCCTTTTTTTAAATTTAAAACAAGATAAAAACAAGTTTCCTAAATTAAATTAATAAACTTACTTAGATTAAATTAATAAATTAACAATCCTAAACTTAGAGATTTGGGGATATTTCGTTCGTGTTTAGAGTTTTTAATGAAAACCACAGTTTTTAATTAATCTGAGTTTTTATCTGGAGCAGGGGATTTAAGTATGCATACATTTTTAATTACTGTGAGCCTTTAAATCGTGGACAAGCTGTATGATAAAAATAAATACTTGTACCAGTCTGTCTAACCGGTTAAAAACATACTGGTAAACTGACAGCATTATAATTTATGGACCAGTCATAAATTACTTATTTTTAGATATGAATTATTGTTTTTGCAAAAAAGTATTGACATACAAATTTAAGTCTACTAAGCTAGTGAATGATACATGGAATACCCACTTTAGACAATTTTATTAGTGGTTGATGATAAAGTAATAACCACGATGAAAAATATTAAGTTGATGTTATTAAGAAAATTAAGAAAAACTTATTGTATAACAGTATCGTAAAAGATAAGTTATACTGATAGACATAAATGTTTATATTTTTTAATATAACATATACCCATATATTATGTATATTTTCTTAAATGCCATTTTTTTATATTAAGACATCTCACTTATTGCTTCGCTTTTGAAAGCGTCTTATTTTGCAAACGTTTTAATAAACCCGATTTCATATTTACTTTAAGCAACAACATAAATAATTAAATTGTATATTTTACTTTTACCAATACGTATTTAAAGTCGTAGAAACGCAAAAATTTTACAGAATATTGAGTTTTTGTGTTTTTACACTTCAGGTACAGTACATTCCACAAGAATTCGTTGATATTTCGTTTTACCTGCTACTGTTAGTAGTAAATCTCAATAAACTTTGGGTACCCGCATGTAGGTCCGAACTTAAATTTTCCTTTTTTTATTATTGTACCTACTTTTTGGTATATTTTGTAGGAGGCAAATTGGAGGTGTTCAATATAAAGCAGAGTCTTTTTATCTTAGTTCATCAGTCGTTTGGAGTTTGTCAAGGTATTTTCCTGTGTGTTATTGAGCATCTGAAATAGCTAACCTAAACTATTGATATTAGTAGGTAATCAGGACCTGTACCCTTTCAAAAGTTGCGGTGCCTAAACAATAGATATTTGTCAGGCAACTTATTTATGGATGGGTTTTACCACTGAGGGTTTCATTTAAATTTTATTGCGGTCGAGAAATCAACGAATTACTGAGGAATGTACTATATTTAATCTTACCTTTTTGTATTTTTTAATTTAAATCGCAAATGAATTAATTTTAAATAAATTTATTTATAAATGCACCAATAAATAATGTGTTTCATTAAGAAAATGTTAATTTTAGGTCGTATATCTATTGTTTTAATTTAAATTATACGGAAAAAACACAAAAGAAAATAAACAAGACAGCTAAACTATATTTTTAATATTAGGAAAGGCTTAAATATGGCCCTATTCAGTCATGGTAAGCTGTATTTTTATGGGAGAAACAGTCTTGTGGTTAGTACAAGTTAAACCAGAATTGTAAACATGTTCTCTATTTTTGGCAAATTCGATAATTCAAAAGTCCTCGTTGGGTACATGCCAAAGAAACTTTACACAATGGAACCCGTTCAGTCCTGGTCCTGAGGTATAGAGACTGAGCCTGCATGACATTACGTCAGAAAAAGCGATCTCAGAATACCTATAAGTTTTATTAAAATTCTAACAATTTTCATTATAATTATTATTTAATTTTTAGTTTAAATATTTGATTTTTGTCCTGAAAAGGGTGGCAGACTTGCCACCGAAAAGTAGATAGGTATTTAGATTTTTGCGGATTTTTCTTATTTCTTATATTAGGCGATCTGCTAGTTCAGGGGGGTTAATCGTACTAAGCAGGCTCAGTTTTTATACCCCGGAACCAGAACCGAAGGGGTCTCATTGTGTAAAGTTTCTGTTGGCGTATACCAAACGAAGAGTTTTAAATAAAAAGTTGAATCAGATTTATTTTTGAATAGGAATGTAATTTTAATTATTTTTTTTAAGACTTATGTTCTTTTTGTTGTAAAATTAAGTTTAAATGTTACACATTTAGCACATAAAAGAATTGAAACTTATGTTTAACAAATAGCACTGAAAATGGTTGTTTAGCGAAGTGCCCTGTTTTGAAATTTATTTCAAAACATACAGGTTGAGCTGTATTTTTTTATTACAAACTATTAAGACTGATTACACAGGCCCACAAAAAAAAGTTGTGAGTGCTAGGTATCAGATTGGGATTTTCTGGCGTATTTTTTCCGCTGAACAGAACTCTGAAGTCAGAATGGAGGGTCAGACAGCAAAAAATGAAGAAAAGACGTAATTTCAGATATTAACGATTTTTTATTAATTTAACACGTCAGTATCTTAAAAACTAGAAAAGATACATGAAGCCTTGTATGACATAAACAATGTAAATTTTACCTTTAATTTAAGTTATATAACCTTTTTGTCTAAATGCAATCTATTTCGAGTTATAATCAAAAAACCGAATTTTAAGGATTTTTTCAAGGTAAACCTCAAGGAAATATTTAAAAATTAATTTTTTTTTATTTTTAATTTTTTCTTTAAATTTTAATTGATTTGGGATTCAAATAAATAAACTATTGTTAATTAAAAAAAAAATCACATAAATAAAAAAAAATCTTATTTTGGACTGAAATTTTTTGTCAAAATAACATTTTCGTTTATATCTCCTTGATTATTTATCTTATCAAAAATGTTTATATAACTTTTTATATAGACAATTTAAAAAGCTCTCTTTTTTCTTTTATATATTTTTTTATCTCTTATAGTTTATATAGTCGTTGTCCAAACATTCCGTGGTAGCAGGTTTCTGTCGGTAAATGTACCGTGTCGGTTTTTTGGTTTTTCTCGATTTTTTGCTGTTTGACCCCCAATTTTGACTTCAGATTCATGTCCAGTGGAAAAAAATACGCCCGAAAATCTTAGTCCAACACCCAGCACACACCACTTTTTTTTGTGGACCTGTGTTATTAGTTAACTCATTAGGACAATTCGTTAAAATGTTTAAAAGCTATATTTTAGCATGGAAGATAAATTACCTATAACATAACATATAAGGTTAATTAAGATAAAACTTACCATTCAGTTTTCATTTTTTTACAAAAGATGACTAGAAATTGTACAAGTCTTATTAGTAAACTGTAGTAACACAATTGCTATTTACAATTTTCATTATTTAATATTTTATATTCAACGTCCACACGTCTATACGATATATCTAAATTAAAAAATCAAAACACCACCAACTTGTTTTTATCGTAAGCGTTAACTGTTAGTGCAGAGCTCAAATTAATTCTCTCATCCTATTCAGCATTCCCGGTTGACCTTGCCTGGCTCTTTTGCTCATTAATTCACTCCATTATCACTTGTAATCTTATCAACTGTTTAAAAATACATTCTCCGTGTGTGTTTGCACCATCATTGTTTCTTCATGTATTTGATTACCGACTTTCGGGATGATTACTACGTTTAGCCGAAACAGTAAATGCTAAATTAATTTATTTTTAACTTAATTGTTATTTATTTATATTAAAATAAAACCGCTATCAATTAACAACCTTATTATATTTTTATTCGGGTAAATTGCACAAAGGTTTAAAGCCTAAATACTGAGGTGGGGTGTGTTTTCAAAATGAATTATCACTTTATTATTACGGGCATTAAAGATTTGGAGGTTTGAAGAAGTAAATATCTTTAAAGACAGTAAGTTTTACAGTCCAAAAATAAAAGGGTAGGCAAACTGGGAAATTTAAATCTTTTAAAGGTTAAATCTAAAGGGATATATACTAGTAGCACTTTGTGTATCAATAGTGTTGCTGTGGGAAACTAATAATAATTCATTTGGAGCCCTACTGCTTTCAATTTGGAAAGATACACGGAAGATGCATAAATTAAAAACACAGAATTTCACAAATCAAAAATCTGTCAACATATAATCGACACCAAATATAGTATACCAGATACTATTGGTCGCATGAGCTCACAGGCATACCCATAGCTGCAAAAGAAATAAGCAGTAGAAACATTACTGGTAAAGTCGTGCTTATCCATACTGATTGCAGACAGACACAGTCTGGTACTAGTCACCGTGCCCTTGTGGACGCTTCCAGCATGAATGTGGTCACTCTCTGCTGGACCAAAGGACACGCGCACTCCAAAGGCAACCGCATCGCTGACTCGTTGGCCAGGAAGGCTGCCGGGACAAAATCTTTTGGACACGAACCTTTCGTAGGTCTGACAGGGTCTACGATAAGGGACCTAATTCATACTACATACATAACATCAGCAGTTTACAACACGATGGAATGAAACGGTAAACTGTAACTTTTCCAGGAAGTTATTGAACTATCCTGACAGAGATACAGCTAAATATTACCAACAAGCCTAGGGCGAGCCTTCGTCTAATCACGGGCGTTCTTACTGGACATTGTCAACTACGGAAACACCTCTTTAGAATGGAAATAAATGACATACCTCTGTGAAGAGGTTGTGAACAGGAAGACAAGACGGTGGAGCACATCCTTTGTGACAGCCCTGCACGCTCGTCCAAGAGAAGATCCATGCTGGGCGAGTATTGGCTTTTTTTGGCCGACATTAAGAAGATTCCCCTCGCCGACGTTCTCACCTACTTTAAATTAGTAGGATGGGCAGCGTACTGAGTGAGGAGTCCTCTTTAGGAGGTAGCACAACGGGCCTACTGAGGCCTAGCTGCAGTGATGTTTATCACCCTCCGCACTTTCAGATACTATTGGTCGCAGGGGAACATCTTAAATCATAGCCAGTTAAAAAAATTTCGATGCCTTTAATTTCAAAAAAATGCAGGTATTTTATAGTCATTTATATGACAAAAAAATTAATCAAATTTATGAAAAAAAATAGAGGATTGACTTTTGAAAATCCAGTTTTCCTTGAAGGGCACCCGAAAAATTGTTTTTAAGCTTTGCACAGTGATGGTTCTCAATACGCTGATCAAAAGTCTTCATGGGCACAAAATCTTAACCCCCCCAACCCCCAAAATTTCCCCTTAAAGGTCACTGAGGATTTTTCTTATGGAAAATGGGTTTCGGCCAATTGTTGTGAAAAGTGATTGTATGAGTTGTTTTTGTGAAAAGTCTATACTTGCCTGTAAACCTAGTCTATGTAGTCTGTGTGCGGATGAGTTCATATGCAAGTTTGGGCGTTGGATTCTGATTGCAGAGGAGGGGTTAAAGGGTATTGGATAGTAAATCTGTGAGCAGAAATTTTATTTGTCGAGGCCTAAAGGGGAAGGGAGGGAAGGGGGATGAGTGGGTATATAATTATTGGGGCTGGAGGGTAACACATAGCTATACATCTGGCCGTGGAATGGAATTTGTGATAAAATATCTTCCTCCTGCGTCAACAGGAGGGCAGACTCTAGTTGTTGGTGAAATTGGAGTCTAGAATCGGGGAAGGAGGTAATGGATGGGGGTTACATACCCTGTAAGTAAGCCAGGTACAGGGTTTACAATTCGACATTATCAAAAAATTTCAAAAAGCAATTGAGGAGCTGGGTGGAAGAAGAGCACTTTGTCGAAAGTGCCTGTTTTCGGGACATTGCTTTATTTGATAGCTTTGAATGTTACCTTTTGGATACTACAGGAACCATATCGATATTTTCAATACCAGCTGATCTATTTATCATTTTGTGGAGCGACCAAAGGGCCCTTCTTTCAGTCATTGCATGTTGCCCGTCTATAACGAACTTGTTTGTGCAGTGCGGTGTCACGTTTTTAACTAATGTCAAACTTTCAGACACATTTTTCTCAAGACTACTGATTTTCAATAGTGCATTTCTTTTACCCAGCTCCTCAATTGACCAAACTATCAGTCAAAATCATCCCCAGTGATCTTTAAGCGTAATAAATTTATTGTTCTGTGCAATAAAGCTGGAATTGAAAGTTAAGATTTTAAAGGCGATTTTCCCAAAACTACTTTTATCCAAACCTTTGTCCCAAAATCTCAAGCTCTAAATGACTGACTTTCTTAAATCCTTCTAGGGCAGAAACCAACAAAAAGTCGAAGTTTTCAATTTGTACTATTTTTTAATATTCGGAAAAGTTAAAAAAATAAAGAGAAAAAAACCTACTTTTTTGAGAAAACGCCATTTTGCGATATTTGTACTGATAAAGAATATACGATTTTCCAAATGACCAGAAGAGAGGGAATCGCTCTTTTTTACCCTCTATTTCAACAGCGTGTAACTTTGTAAAATATTTTTTTTGTTGTTTTTCTAAAGCATAAATAAAAAAAATAGAGCTAAAATATTTATTGTTTTTTTTATCGACCGTCAAAAAATGCCCGAAATTCCGGTTTTTAGACTAGAATACCCTCTTAATTATAATATTAATTACTTACAAAATTAGGGAGTATGTTCCCAAATCTTCAAGAGCCACGGGTAACACAAACTATAATTAAATCTTTTAACACGATCACATGAATTTTTTCCAAACTTTTATTATATATTGTATGTTTTGTCACTTGACACGATACCGACGCTATGTAAATTAAGAAATAAAAATCACCAACTTGTTTTTATTTAAAGCGTTTACTGTAAGTGCGAAGCTCGATTTAATTCTCTCATCCTATTCAGCGTTCGGTTGACCTTGCTGGGTCTTTTGCTCATTATTTCTCTATATTATCATTTGTAATCTTATCAATTGTTTAAAAATACTATGGCACTGTATATTTTCTTTGTGTATTTGATTACCGGGTTTTCTAGGGATTACATAAGTAACAATTTAATAAAGTTGCACAATGGAAAAACATGGGGTTTGTTAAATTAGTTTCTGAAAATTGTATTTATCAATTGAATAATAATTTTCGTTACAGGTGTCCAAAAATCGTTCAGGATGACCAGACAAATATGGAAATCATAGCAAATTTCGAAAGTTTCTTATGAATTTATAGCCATTTTGAATATTGAAATCAGCAATTTTTGCCAGTCAAATATTTCACACAAATTTAGTCATCTTTAATAAAGGCAGAATAGTAAATTTCGAATGTCAACGTCAGTCCTAGGTCCCCGGATGTCAATAGACTTTTGGCCATGGGGTTATCTGAAAAATACGGTTTACCATGTCCTACCCAACAGTAAAGATGGTGTGATTGTTCGCATTTATGGAGCTTTAGCACAAATTAAAGCCGAAACAATAAGCCATATAGAAAACCATTTAATTCGCCGTTTGCACGAATGCATAAAAGCAATAAACTTGAATAAAACAAGAAAAATATTTTGCTTTGAAGGAGCTGCTTCGATAGAGTCACGAGAGCGAAGCTCGAGTGATTTTGCCGAACAGATAGAGTTAAATTGCCTGAAAGTATGTATGAGAAAACAAGTAAAAAAATATCAGGCTCAAAATCTGAGCTCGAATGGTATTTGGTAAGACAATTCCATGAATAGAAGATTTAAATCAACTGAATCAAAATTTTATTTAAAAAAACAACAGAAAAACAAAACACTAAATGTTAATAACAAAATTATTCCTAAAATGAACAATTATATGAAAATACAATTACTCTATATAAAATGTCCTTTTGCGGTTGGCTCTATTACTGATGCAGTTTCAACTTCTCGTACAGATGTTTGTAATATAATTTAAATGAGTGGTTGATGTTGGAAACATGATTGATTCAATATCCAAAGATCTACCTTGAAGGTTTGTTACAAGATTTTAATGATAATCACTGTTGAGTTGTAAATAATATGAAACTTGATAAGGAATGCCCAGTTATCTTAATTACCTCTTGATCACTAACACCGCCTTTAGCTAAATTTGACACTGTGCTGCAGCGATGAGAATTTTTTCAGCTGATATTTTTGTCCACTTAAGAATTTCGTTGATTCCTATAAGAACATTCTTGTACCAACCTTTTGACGTATCATTTTTCCAAAATGGATTAGGTGTTAAAAAAATCTGTCAGTTGAAATATTATTTGGTCTGTGAGATAAATTTTTATAAAATAACCTTACTGGATATATATTAGGGTTTTCTCTGTTTTTTATTAGCCATTTGCTATCCCAACACTTTTTTGAGTTACCTTGGCATGTTTTAAAAAACACTGAGTTGTATTCAATGCGGCCAGTTAACTCCCCATTATTATTTTTTTCTTTTTTAAACTAGTGCACCTTACAGTTGCCAGATTATTATTCATTTCACTTTTGGTTAATGCAACGGAACTTTCCTTTCGCTTTGCCAAATCATTTTGCGACCTCTTTCGTTTAGAATTGCGAGCTTCACCGGCTTTTTTGAAGGCATAGTCAGTGAAAATATTAAAAATAAATTTAAACTTTTCAAAATACAAATTTTGTAAAATTTTTGCCGTTGAATTCCGCATGGTCCTGACTCCTTATAATCTTCCCCATTTTTTTTATATTGTAACCCCAATCCATCAGTATATTTGCTAAATATTCAATCGGTTGCTTTCTGTCTACATCAAAATTTTGCTCTTTGCAAAATATGCCAAATTGGTTCCAAATTGATAAATGACTTTGTATTTTTAGGAGTACAATTTTCTATTTCTCTTTCTATCTCTGCGTCACAAGTATTTTCGAATCGGGACATGATAAATACTACTTCTGACAACGTAACCTATTAATCTGACGTACCGGACGCTTTAACAAATAAGTTGCAATTGTTACCATGGTAACGTACCTAGTCGAAATTTATCCGATTGTTTTATCCAGTTGCATATCAATTCCATCCTTTTTAGCATTATACATAAGTGGAATTGTCATTTTAAATCAGTTTTATTCTACAATTGGAATATACAACAAAGCCAACCTAACCCACTATTAAATTATAACTTATATGTCGGATCATTAGCCTTTTTTAACCGCATTAGTATCTGTAAAGGGTATATTATTTTTTTGCATAATATAGGAAAGATTACAACTTGTATAAAATGTTTTTAACATAACTGTTTTAAAAAATATAAATTATAAAATTGTTATTTGTTTATACGCTTAAACGACGTAATTTTCCAATTTAAATAATTATATCGGAACATATACAGAGGCTAAACAGGGTCAAAGGCCGTAGCCGGGAAGAATTGGAAATCGGCTTTATACCGGTCTGGCTGATTATTTTAGTATTTTTATTTAAAAAAAAATCTTAAAAACTACTATTGGGATTCGCTTGGGGAAAAAATACAGGGTGATTTATGAGGAAATGTAAATAGTTCAGGTACGTAGTCAAGGTCCAAAAATAAACATAAAAGTTTATACAAATACAGGGTGTTATTTTTTTATTTTTTCTATTTTTTAAATAAAATCCATGCTAATGTAAATATTGGAGTAAAAATTGGTATCTGGGGGATTTTTGATATGCCGAATTCGAACTTAATCTTAGTGCGTCTCTTATTTGTAGGGGGTGCCACCTACACGCCTTTTTACTATTTTGAACAATCACAGCCTTTTGGTACGGCACTGTATTACATTTTTGTTAATTAAATAACTGTTTTGTCATTTTTACGTCAAAAAGGTATACCTGATAAAAGTCGATATAAGCAACCGTTTTCGAGATATTTGGATTAAAAAAAAAAAATACGCATGACACATCTGCTTTTATTATAGCAAAATTTTACAAAAAAGTTAAACAAAATGTATAATTAAACGATACGTATTTTAATTTTGAATAAATTTTTGTTCTTAAATTATGTTCAGCAAAACATATATATTTTTTTAAATATAAAAAATATAAATAAAAAAATTGGACTCTATGTATACAGACTTTTATGCTTATTTTTGGACCCTGAGTAGTACAGAATATTGACATTTCCTCATGAATCACCTGTATAATATATATATATATATATATATATATATATATATATATTATATATATATATATATATATATATATATATATATATATATATAAATATATATTATATATATTTAATAATATCTTAATTTAAAACATGTTTATTATGTTTTACTTTTGTTGTTGTTTCTTTTTATACAATTTTATTTTTATTTCACATTTTAAAAACGAAAAATGATTTGTACAGGTTTGGGGCCCTGATTTTTCCCTTTTTGGGGTTTTTTAAGGAATTCACGACAATCGTAAAACTTTCTGAAGATCATCATATTGATACTGCCTCTTGAGTGCTTTTACGTACCGGCCAACCAGTTTCAAAAGCAGACGGACAAAAATTGCAGCAAAACTTTAAAAATATAAACAATATTTCCGCAATAAAATTATTTAGTGGTCAAGAGCTGTCGCAATTACTTTTAAAAAGTAACCATTTCAATTACAATTACCAATTACTAGTATGTTTGTTAAAAGTAATTTAATTATCAATTAAAACTAAAAGTAATTGAATATTTTAGCAATTACTCTAATAAACCCTATAAAAAATATACTAAACAAAAAAATTTATTGTTCAAGCACGTCACACTAGTCAAACTGCTTTTCCGGCAAGTTCAATATTAAATGACTCTAAAATATTTTTTTTATCCTACCCCAAACATGAACAAATTTTAAAAAAAGTATAAAAACGGTAGTGGTAAGCATCAATCGGCGCAAAGGCGGCGTTCGCGGATTCAAAGCGGCTCGCCGTGTTTCAAGATGCTCTTTCTGGCTGGCCAAAATTCCGGCAGTTTTTCCATAAAGCAAGATAATTGAACTTTTCGTAGTAATTTAAATATTTATTAGATAATTAAATTAGTTTACAAGTAATTTAATTACTTTATAAGTAATCGAATTACTTTTTAAGCAATCGAATTACTTGGGATTTGAGAAAATCAATTACCAATTACGATAACATTATCCTATTAATTGATAATCCAAAAACAATTTTTTTTCCGAAAAGTAATTGAATTAAAGTAATCCAATTATTGAGAAGTAAATGAATACGATTTTTTAATTATTTTAATTTAATTACCGACAGTGTGGTCAGTAGTACAAGAGTAAGGTACCTTCAATTACTTTTAGTCAAATTATTGCTTGAACAATTGGGTTTAAAACACACTAACAAGACAGATTTGAGCTTTTAAACAAAAATTTGTAAACTTAAAAAACCTGGCCTGGCCCTAAAGTTATAAATATAAGCCAATTTATCATTATTGGGTCTTTTAATATTGTCTTCTTTATAATTAACGCTTATATTGGCAGTTATATTTTACTACCTTAGTTTTCTTTAATATGAATTTAATACTGATTTAAATAACTCAACATAATTATTTTTGGTCAATATTTTGTAGGTGATGTATTTTTTGAGTAGTGATAAGCAAAGCAAGACCAAGACCAAGACCGAGCTAGTCTTGGTCTTGATCTTTCAAAGCTGGTCTTGGTCTTGGTCTTGTCTGCTGAAAGGGCTTTCTTTGGTGCTTGTTTCTAAATTATTTAAATAAATTATTTTAAATACTTAAAATAAAAAAAGATGGAGACTATTTTTCTGCATTAAAATTATAAAATATACCATTTTAACCTTATAGTATGTTTGAATTATTTGATTAAAAAACATATTTTAAATTAGGGTTTAATTATTTATTATGCTCCATTTTTCGTTAAATTGAGAACAACCTGTTTTTATATTTTAGTGCACATAGAAACATTTTAGTGTAAAGAATAATTTAAATTTTCTTTGAAGAACCATATAAAATTAAAAGAAATACAAAACTATGTACTGTATGAGCACAAAAAAAGAAACTTTTAATTTCAACCAGATGTGAAATTTCCGTGAAAATGATTTTAATATGCAAACATTGGTTTCTGATAAAAAAAAGTAATTCGGAAGATTTTTCTGTTTATATGAACTTTTTATTTTTAAAATAGTCAAACATTTGCCGTACAAAGTTTGTACAAATAATTTATAAAGCTTCTTCGTATACAAGGTGGCTCAATAGTGTGACAAAGCTTGATATCTCCAAAATCGTTCATGATAGTGAAAAACTAAATACACAAAAATTATAGAAAAAAGGGTGTAAAACGTCAAATGTTTTTTTATTTTAGAATTTTTCGAAGAATCCACTGCCACTCAAAAAAACACTTTTAGCTTTTAACCCAAAATTTAAAAAATTATGACGATAATCCATTTAAAAAAATCACCACCCTGCATATTATGCTGTAAAATTGCTAAACTGTCATATAGAAACAATGTCAACGAAGATGGTTTTTAGGCAAGGGTAATAAACTTAACAAGGAGTGCTCGATCCCATTTAAGCCCACATACACCAATTTAAATGTCAAATCGGTATTTGTGACGTAATCCGTTTGCCTGTTTGTTTTGTTTACAAGTATTGTAAAGTCTTAATTTTTTAAAATATTATACATTACAGTTCTAAAAGTAAGTACATATCCAAAATAGTTTTTAAAAGTTAAATATTCAACAAAACTAATAAAATAAATATACCTTCTGGGCAAAATAGGCAAACTGGTGGTAAAAATCGAACACTCCTTGTTAAGTTTACCACCCTTGGTTTTTAGGTATAATTTTTGGTTTTTAATATGTAATATTTAATATCCATTTATATAAAAATTATTCCTATATGACATGAAAAATATTTTTTTTATCATGGTGCCACTTCTTACAGTGTGGAACAAAAATAATGTTTTTCTGGATTTTAAAAATTTTTGATTTACCCTGTATGTGGTATGACTAGATAGCTTATTTAGAAAAAAAAAAACATTGGGAATATGAAAGTTATTTTCAGCCTCTATAACTTTTGTACCCCTAGCTTTTTTCCGTCGTGAACGGTTTCGGAGATATCGTGCTTTGTCGGACCATTGAGTCACAATCCTATTATTTTTGAAACATGTTATTGAATTTACTCATTATCGTTGTTAAAGAACTGCATAAAATAACAAAGTGATTTATTTAACTATTTTATTATTAAAGAAACCTGTTACTCATTAAATAATCGCCTTTTTTGGCAGTTCTCGCCACATTTTTTGTCATTTCTGTATGAAATACCTCTGTATATTGGATATAAAAATTGAATATTATAATATTTTAAAAAAAGTTGCAAAAGTGAAAGAGTCTTGCAGCCGGTCTTGGTCTGGCGTAGTCTTGCACTCCTCGGTCTTGGTCTTGGTCTTGCAACCCCGGTCTTGGTCTTGGTCTTGCAAGCGAAAAGGCGTTTTGGCTTCGGTCTGGTCTTGCTGCAAGACTAAGACCAAGACCGGTCTTGCTCATCACTATTTTTGAGTTACTCTACTTTCGAAAGCAAACGCGTCCTAACCTATAAAATTTTTCACAGAAATAGAATTTTATTAAAATAAATTGCCCCTTAAGCAAATGATATTTTTCATAGGCAAGTCGTTAATTCAAATAGTTATTAATATAAATAAACTGCTTCTTACGTCCCTTACGATACGTTCATACTTGATCTTTAGGCTTTCGTAAATTTTCGCAAAAATAAGAACACATATTTAAGTTAAAGATAAAATTATAAAAAATTAAAAGTAGGTATGCCAATAAAATATTTTTCATCATCACTTTTTAATTTACTTAGAAATTAAAATATTTATTTTGGGCTAATAATATCTAAAGTTTTTCAGTTTATCAAAGGCGTAAGATTAAAAATAACTCTTTAGAAATTTTTAATTGCTTAAATAACAGTCTAATGGTGAAATATTAAGTCATATTACAAGCTATTAATATATCATTTAAATTAAACATCATATTGTTTATATTTAAGTTTATGTTAAGTAGAATACCGCAGGTATATAATATTTGGAATATTCCTTTAGCGTTTAAATAAAAAAATATAAACACGACTGTTTTGCTATAGACAATATGAAGTTTTAAGATGTTGAACTTTGTGAAAGAGCCAAGATTCCGATTATTTCAAAAACAGTTCTACCAGAGCTTTGCTAACAACTTTAATTCAAGGTTGCTATCATCTTCAAATGCGTCTAAAAACTACAACTCCATCATGAATGACATCAAGGTGATCCACCCCATGTATTGGCCAAAAGACTTATCTATCACCTATGAAGATCCAGCAAACCTGCGATAAATTCAAGATTAGCAGCTCTCGGGATATAATTAGAGACTTCAGACACTTCAAGCAGGGACTGAAGCCTATATTGAGCGGAGAGAAACCTACTATTCTTGAGCAGCCGCCTTTGTTTAAGAAACTGATCTCAATCATAAATAGTATTGCAGTGTCTAGTGCTGAATGTGAACGTGGATTTTCTGCAATGAATTTAATTATGTCTCCTCTAAGATCTTTACTCTACATCAGCACTGTTTGTGATTTATTGCGGATTAGGCTTCTGGGACCTCCTGTGGCTAGATACAATCCTGAGCGACAAGTCAAGTCTTGGCTGGCGAAGGGACACCATTCTGCACTTGACACCAAGTCAAAACAACGAAGCCAGAAAACGTACAATGAAGACAGCATTGCATTGTGGGAACTTTTTTCCTAAAACTCGTTCTCTTTTGAATATCTTTTAGGTTTTTAGAACACCAAGTTTTCAAAAACATTAGTTATAGTTGTGTTGTGAACAAAAATGTTCTCTGTTTTTTTTGTATTTACAGTTAGTTTTGTATTGTTGTTTTGTAGTTTTCACTTATAAAAATTAAAAAACAACTTATTTAACCAAGTCTATTTGTCTTTAAATATTAGATTACAAAACCGTACATCTACTTGATAATTAGCAAATATAAAAACCTTTTTTTTTATTTAATTAAATTTTAAGGCCGCATTACACATTAAATACTTCATCCAATATTTTATAAAATATAAGGGACAGCTGATTTTCTAAATAATAACTTGGATTGTCATTGGTCAAATCAAATCTTTTGTAAAAGATATTTTATAAAATATTTGATAATGTAATGCGGGCCTAAAAATAAAACAGTGTAACTACTACTAGCAACAATTTGTTGGTTTACTTTAATATTTAGGCTATTAAAGCTTTTTATTTTTTTGCCTTTGTTTTAAAACATTTCCTTTCTTTTTAAAGAAATGGGTTTTTTTTGAAGGTATAAAAATAATTGTTCTCGCCCTTAAGATAGGCGAAATTTTTTTGTGAAATAAAAAAAATTACAGTTAAGAGGGACTTAAAAAATATATTAAAACCTTTACTTTTTTCAGAAAATATTAAAAAACATCTGTTTACGATAGGCCTTTTCATCATGTGAAAGCGCAAGCGCATCGCCATGTTAAAATAGCGGAATTAAAATTTGTACTGTTTTGATCGAAATGGCTGGGAATGCAGTATTATCTCCCCAATTAAACCATTTACTGGAAAAAATTGTTGATGGTGTTAAAAACTAATTTATAATTTAGTTGAACCCATAATTGTACCAATTAAAAAGGTAGCTTAAATATATGGACGTTTTAAAAAGGAAAAAAGAATGAGCTGATCGAGAGGTTAGGCATCATTACTTTACTATAAAAAAAGTATCTATAATTTTTTATTCTAATTAAGCCTACCACATATATACAATTGTTATATTGATTAAATTGTATTGTATTTAAATTATTTTATAGCATGTATACTCTTACATACTCCATAACAACACCGCTTCTTCGTTCCTTTTCGTACTGATATCTTTTATAATAATCGTTTAAAAAAAAACTATTTGCTAATTAAGGCACTTTTTTTTTATTTTGTTTTCTTTCCTTCAATAACTATACTTTTTTTTGTATTTTTTATTTTAATTATGTGTTTCCCTTTAAACAGCTGTTTAAAAAAACAGTCGAAAAAAATGGTGATACTGACGCATGCGCAAAAAAAAAAAATGTGATAAAAAGGTTTTATTGATATGTATTATTACTACTGTACTGTATATAAAAAATTGTAAAGAAGGCTTTATTTTTTTTTTTATTATCAAACCATTTATTCAAAAAAGGTATATTGGTTATTGTAAGTTTCCATTAAAAATGTTGCCAAAATCGAAACAAGTTTATAAGAAATTTAGAGTAGGCACCGAGATGTTAACGGGGTGGGGGGAAGGGAATGTCAAACTAGGCCTTATTAGAAAATAGAGAGGGTGGTTTATAAGAATAAATGAGAGTTCCCACATCTAAAATTTTAGAAATTAAGACTGACTACCTCCACAATATTATGCTTATGAACGGATTTTATTTTTATTGTAATAAACCTTTTTAAATTTTGTTATTTGTGTATAACTAATATTTTAATTTGTTGTTTGCCACATTTTTTAAAGCAAGTCCTTTTTTAGAAAAAAAAAGATTGTACGTATTGTTTTTATACGAAGAATGTGTTTCACATATAAATATGACTACATATTTGGTAGATACTTAGATCATAAAAAGCAAGACCATAAAAGCAATTTTAGTTGATGAGTAATTTAACTTTTTTTAACATTTGCATAAAACTTAAAAATAAACTGATAATAAAAAATGTATGGTTAACATTCTAAACTTGGAACTGGAATTTACAAAATTCCGGTTAGGTCATTAATTTACTTATTTATATTGTCCACTAAAAATGTTTTTACGATTCAACTAGAATAAATTGTTGTACAATAATGGGTTGGTATCTCCAAATCTTTTTATAAAGCTTTAAAAGCTGTAAAAAATAATATTTTTTGTATTGAAAAAACAGCTTAACATTTAAATTAATTAAAGTTAAATATATAATTTATTAAAATCAGATAATATTATGATTAGCTATAATTAAAAATAAGTTTAAGAGTGTCTTTAAATTTTAACCCGTTTTAAAGCTAGATTGCAGGGGCGGATTGGAACAGTCAAAACCTCCTAGATTATAGGTCAAGCAGGAAAATAAAAAAAAAAACTCGTCTATTCTATATAGAGAGTTAAATTAGACTTGTAGGATGTATTCACCGAGACTTTTTCCCCGGGTTTTAATGGCAATCCCCCCCTGTTAGATTGCCAATGTAGCAATAAACCAAAAAATTTTTTAAAGTTAAAATTAAAAAGAATGAAAAAAAAATTAAAATATTAAATAACAAAGTGGTGTTTATAAAAATATTCCTTGTGTTAAAAGGGTAAAATGTTTTAAAAATAACCCAAAAAGAAAATGATAATTAAAATAAATAATTCTAAAAAGAAAAATATATTATAGATATAAGGTGACTTACTTCTCAAAAATTTTGAAAGTGTTCCAAATTTGTTGGCCCCTAAAAAAATTGTAGGAAACCTAAATTTTTCGTGTCTTATTTAAATGAAAAATTCGGTAAATTAAATAATGTAATTAAGATTTTTAAAATAAAATCAAAAAAAATTTTAGGCAAAAAAAAAAAATTTTTAAAAATTGCTTTTTAAATATTTTTTGAAAAAAAAAATATTAGCCCCGATTTTAATTTTTAAAAAAATATTTTTGCGGGAAAATTTCCAAAAACTCTAAAATTTCCCCTTTTTAAAAACCCTTTTTTCCTTTTCGAAAAACCTGATATAAAATAAAAATAAAATTTAAAAAACCTTTATCCTAAAATGAAACCTTAAAAATTTTAAATTTTTTTCCCCCAAAATTTTTTTTGCCTTTTCGTGGTTTTTCGGCATTTTTTTTTTTATTTTTTTTTTGTTTTTTAAAAAAAAGATTTAAAAAAAGGGCCCTTGTAAAGCCCCAATTAAAATTTTAAAAAAAATTTTAAAAGGGTTATAATTTATTTAAGAAAAGAAACCCCCGAAAATAAAGAAAAATTTTTTTTTTAATTTTTAAAATAGGTTTTTTAAAAAAAGGATTTTTAAAATAATGATATCATACAAAAGGGGAAGAAAACTTTTGTTAATAAAGATGAAAAAAATGACCGGCTTTAACATTTAAAACAAAAATTTTAAATAATTTTATTAAAACAATGAATTTTATAAATTTTTTTAAAAAATTTTAAAAAAAAATTTTTTATAGAATTCTTTTTTTTTTAAATTTAAAAGAAAATGAAAACCCTTTTCTAAATTACTTATTTTTTTTTTTTAAAGGGGGTTTTTAAAAAAGGACTTTTTAAAAATGTTAAGGGTTTTAAAATTAAAAAATCAAAATAAAAATTTTAAAAATTTTTTCATTAATGATTTTTAAAAAAAAAATTTTAATTCCGGGGGCAATGCGAAAAAAGAAAAAAAATTTTTTTTAAATTGCCGGCTTTTTTTTCAAGATGGGAAAAAAATGTTTCCTTTAAAAAAACTTTTATAAAAAATTTTTTTTAATTTATTTTTGGGCAATTTTTTTTTTTTTTGTGGGCTTTGCAACTGAAGTTCAGGTAAACCTCGTGGAAACACTAAAATTTGAACTTTAACAGGAATCAGTTCGAAAACTTTTTTGAACCATTGTTTGTACAACCGGGCCCAAAGGGGGGGTATGCTTTTACAGTTTGTATGTTTTTCAAATTACCATTAAATTACCGATTTACCCCCCCCAAAAAGTGAAATTTTTAGCGTTTCTCCCTGATTTGGGACTATCTTAAATCATTTTTGCTTGTGAAAATAGAAAATGAAAATAGAGGGTGGGATAAAAAGTTTCCAGTTTTAAAAAAAAAACATTATGGGGTTAGAAACTTTTTTAATTTTTCTAATAAATCCTTTATCCATTTTTTTTTGGGGAAATGGGAAATTTTTACCAAAAATTTTTTTTTCAAATTCGGAAAAAAAAAAATCCGAAATAAACCAAATTGGAAAAAAAGGCATAAGAAATCAAAAAAACCTTTACTAATTTAATTTTTCCCGAAATTAGAAGTAAAGGGGGAAAAGCCTGGGAAAACAAAATTTTTTTTTTTTTTTTTTTTAAAAAGGGATGTTTTCGTTAATATTTTTTCAACTAGTAAAGTAATTGGTAAACTGAATTTAAAATTTTTTTTTTTTAAGTAGTCATAAAAAAAAAACCTTTTGGGATCCCAAAAATTGTTTCCAAACCTTTTCCCCGTTTTGGGAAAATGTCTTTGATTCTTCGGAATCAGTTTTCCCCCCGCTGTCCATTCGGGTTGTTGTTTTGTCTCCGGCGCACACAAGGAAATTGGGGGAAAAACCCCCATAAATCGGAAATAAACTTGCAATTAAGGCCCATTTATATAATTTATTATCTAGTTACCTGGGGATAATAAACAATCACCCTTTTTTTTTATTTGTCACTTGCAGAAATATTTTATTGAAAGCTGATGTTCTGGAGACTATTTATTGGATTAAAAGGCCTTGGAAAATTAGTAATTTTTATTCAGTTTTTCGGGAAAGTGTGGGGGAAAATTTTGTAAAGCAGGGTTTGTGGTGGTGTAGAATATTAAAAAAAAATATTTATTTAAAATATTTTTTACGTTTTTTTTTACTTGTTCGAAAAATTTAAAAATTTTTTTTTTTTTTTAATTTTTCATTTTTGTGTAAAAGTAGATTTGTAATTTCCCCCATTTAAATTAGCTTTAAATTATTGTTTAATAAGTCCTTGTAAGATCCCATCTTAAGTTGTGGGTAATTTGGATTTACAGAAAAAAGTTTTAACAATCATTCATGTAGTTTCAAAATATAAATTATAACCCAAACAGCTATTGATAATGTAGTTTTTTAGAATTAACATTCAATTCTTCAAGCTACGGTCTCAATTTTGGAAGTTTTTTCTAATGTAATTTGAAGTACCATTATTGCAAAGTATAATCTGTACAAATATTAAAAAGAGGAAAGATTTGATTGTTTGTTTGAATTAAAGGGGGCCCCCGAAACTACTGGATCGATTTAAAAAATTCTTTTACCATTAGAATCCTACATTATCCCCGATGAACAAGGGTATTGCTAAAATTAAAATAATTAACAAAATTACAACTTTTTTTTTTAGGGTCTGCAACAAAATCTGCTTTGTCAGTCCAAGGAAAGAATGGGCAGTGTCGTTATTTGGCAGAAAAATGACCTCTACCATCGAGTTGAACGCTTGTCAGAAGAGTCTTCAAAAGTCCTATATAAATTCATCGAGAAATATGACAAAAAAGGGGGCAACAGCATAAAGGGAAATAAAACTGCATTTGAAAATAAAAATCGAGATTGGTTAAATATTGAGTTGGATTTTTCTTCGTCAATGAATGAAGCTCAACCAGCCGAAATGCAGGATACAACTCCAAAAAACAACATACGAAAGATTGAAGTCGGATTGAGGCACTCAACAGTGACAAAGGCAAGTCAATTTGGAAAAAATGCAGGATTAACTATCTCAATCCTACAATTCTGTTAAAATGGTTTACCTCTCTCTCTTTTTAAAAAGGGCCCCAACCCCAAATTCAATTCGAGCCGAAATAAACGCTCTTATTATGAATTTTAAACTCTTAACTGCTTAAATTGTTAAAATAATAACAGTCTAATAATAATAGTAACATTTTTCATAGAGTTTTTTTTTTTTTAAAAGGGAAATAGGTACTTACACAGCGCTTATGTAATGCAATAAATAAACCCCAAAAAGGGGAGGGGGCTTTAAAAAATTTTTTAAAAGAACGTATTATCTTAGTTTTAACATTTTCTTACGATTAAACATGTTTGTGATTCATATCAGCACTACTACTATTTATGGCCGGCTTTTCCCCGATTTTCGCCTGTGTGCGGCGTATGGTGGTGGATTCAAGTTTAATCGATAATAACAAATGGCCGAAGAAATTCAGTTGAAGAACGTTAAACTGTGTTAAACACACTTCTGAAATGGTCATACCAATAAGTGTTTGCTTTGGAGTAAACAGTCGCAGCACTCATCCAGCGGATAGTTTTCTCATCTCTAAAAGGTTTTATGAACTTACTGCACAATTTCTTTAGAATTTTCCCCTTTTTTGGGCCCCCCGGGGAAAGCGGGGCAACTTCAGTGCTCGTGCGACCACGTCTAAAGTCTGCAGTCCAAGTTTTAACGGTGGAAAATGAAGGCCCTGACATCGGTGAAGTAGCATTTACCTCTGCTTTAATTTCTGTAGGAGGTAAACCTTTATTATAAAATATTTTCTCATTGCACGTATCTAATTTTTTTCCATGCTTGTCAAAATATAAAACTATAACTTTAAACAACTATAAAATATTAACTACCTGATGCGTTCTCTACAAACTCTGAGGATAAACTATCAAAGCATGATAGTTTAAATAAAAAATTTTTTTACCCCCTCTAGGGGTTTTTTGGGGCCAAAACTTTTTTTTTTCCCCTTTTTTCCGTTTTTTTTTGTGCATCTATATTTTGCTTTAAAAAATTTTAAAAAAACCCCTTTTTTTTTTTTTTTTTTAATGTGCTTTATAGAGAGATAATAAGTAATAAGAAGCACATAATAATAGGCAACTGACTAAAGATATCAGAGTTCAAAATTGCAAGGTAAAAAAAGCTAGTAAAAAAAATATTGCCCCAAAACAAATAGCAAAATTAAAAAAAAAAAAAAAAAAAAGGAAAATATTGTTTTAATTTTAACACCCAAAAAATTAAAACTAATGGAAAAGCTTTTGAAATAAGAAGTGGGCTACATTAAAAATATATTCAGTGAAACAAAAGTTGTGTTTTTTGCGGGGGGATGACGCTGGGGGGGAGTGTTTATAAAATTTTTTATTTTAATAACGGATATTCTGTAACAAAATTAGCGTTTTTTTGTGTATTTATAAAAACAATAAATCACTCATTTATCTATTGCAAATTTAATTTATCAAAAAAAAAAGTTTAAATTTACTGGGTTTGGGACATCGTTTTGTTGTAGTAAATGTAGTTAAAAATTTTTAAAACCCCATTTATTTTATACAAAAATATTTTTAGCTTTTTTAAAATATTTTTTTTTTAAAAAGTTTTAATAGGGCTATTTAAAAAATTAAAAAATATTTAAAAAAATTTTTATTCTGTTTTTTTCTGTAATTGAATTATTATAAAATAATTTAAATACCGGAAAATATATTTTTGTTTGTATAAATTAATAATTTTCACCCCAATTTTAATTTAATCATTAATTGTAAAACAAATCAAAAAAAACCTATTACTAATTTTTTTTATCATACATTCCTGTTTTATAAAACAAAATTAAACGAACGAGTAATATATTAATAATTTTATACTGTTTTTAAAACCCCCAAAAAATATAGATCTTAGATAACAAAAACAAAAAACCCCCTAAAATAAACGAAAATACCAAGAATGTTATTTATAAAATCCATTACGAATACATTTTTTTTAAAAGGGGGAAAATTCCCGGCCATTAGCCAATTTAATAATAAACCCAGAATAAACTGGAACCAAGATTTTTTGAAAAAATTTAAAAAGTTTAAAAATGTATAAAATTAAAGAAAATGCTTTTATAAAGCTGTCGCTTCATAACTTTTTATATATATATATATATATATATATATATATATATATATATATATATATATATATATATATATATATATATATATATATATATATATATATATATATATATATATATATATATATATATATATATATATATATATTGATCAAAATTTTAATTTCTTACTTCCAGGATTTTAAAAGGGGGGGGCATCTATTTTAAAATATTGACTTAAAATATAAAAAAAACAATTAAATTTTTAAAAAAAATAATTAATTTAAATCCCACAACTTACAGAAAAAAAATTTTTAAAATTTTTTAAAGTTATTGTTTCTTTTCTAAGTGTAACAACAAAATGGAAAAATTTATATGGGTTTTTTTAAAAAAAATTTATATCCAAAAAAAAAACCTTGCCAAAAATTATTTGTCTTAGCTGTTAAATACGCAAAGATGTTAATTGTAACACTGAATCTGCGGATCAATAACCTCAAAAACTTTTTTTTAAAAAAAAAATTTTTTTATTTTTAACTACTTTCGGGTTTCAGGGTGAAAAACATTTAGACAATCAATGCCCTATTTTTTATTATGGTACGAAGGGGGTCAAGCACCAGTTTTTTAAAAATTTGTTATGCGCAGACAATTTGGGAACCAATTGGGACATCGCATCGTTCAAATTAAGGAAAGTGCAAATACCTCAATTGTTGAGCGGCAGGAAAAACGATAAAAGGCTAGTTTGTAGAGTTCGGGGGGATTTATTGGTATACTTTATATCCTTTCCCTTAAAATTACGAAATATTTGCACTGACTTAAAACCGGTGACTTAGCCTAAGTGGGAATAATTCTGAGGTTCCAGTTTTTTTCCCCCAGTTTCTTCTCCTGGGGTCCCCGTACTTCTTGTGAAACTGTTTATTATTTTTTTTTTTAGTAAATACTTACCCGAGCAGGGTTTATTCTCGAGAGTAATAAACGTTAATGTAATTTTTTTTAAAAACGACTGA
>JAHBCN010007637.1:0-42409 GCA_019359885.1 Listronotus oregonensis | reverse complement strand
CATTTTAGGTACGACCCCATGTCCCGGGGGTGGTACTAGCCTAGGAAGGAAGAGGGAAGACCCAGGAACACTCCTGCACAAATCCGGGAGTGACTTTCTGCGGGTAACCGGGGTAAAATCAGGGATAAAGTCAGGGGATAATTTTATTACGTTTTAAAGAGACACGCCATTTTGGATTGACAATTTGGGTACTATACCCATCCTTACCCGCACCGGGGAAGGTTTTAAAGGATACAGGAAGGGTCCAGGAATACCCCTGTAAAAGTCCCGGAGTGACTTTCCGCGGGTATCAGGAAGAAAAATAAGAACAATGCTACGGACACCGACAAAGAGAGGAAGTGGCTCATGGGAGCACTTCCAAAGCTTAATGGAACCACCTAGAAAGGACCTAAATGCCGCTGCACTTCCCGGAACTGCCGACCCGAGTCGTGCTAGCGAGCAGAACCACAATCTCCGCCACGTGCCACAAACCACTGTCTCGCTCCCGACCCAAACTGAGCTAGCTACAAGAATGACGAGGGCAAGAACGTATAGTGAAGGTGATATCCTTAATTCCCGGCACAGGGAAGAGCCCTTAATGACCCCACAAGCTGAAATTAACATCAGGGAGTCAAGAGGCAAGGATATCCCGAGTAAGCAGCGTGTGCGCGGAGACAACATCAAAATATCACATTTAGAACAGCTGTGCTATTCATAAACAAACAACAACATAACCTAAAATGTAAATAAAACAAAACTGTAAATAATGTAAATAAAACCACTGTATATAAAACAAAAGAATGAACGATAAATGTATATAGAGTATAATTAAACTGTATGAATGTGAATGAAAGGCAGTATAAATGTAAACACCAAGGTAATAAAACTTGGTTTCAACGCGCGCTACGCGTGTACCTGGCTAAGATTAAGTAGGTTTTTTCATAGCATTTTCCTACAAAAACAATTAAAACAAATTTTCCACTACTCATTAAAACATATTACCTTCAAACTTTTTAAGTAATAACAGGCTGTTAAGTCATTTGTATGGTTACTCCGGGAAATGACGAGATGTAGAACAGAAAACAAAGCTTTACCACCTAAGAGCGAACACCAGCTCTGGCTTTTTAGCTGACTTGTCTCCAGATCCTGAACAAGGAAAAACTGGAGACCGACAACATGTATATATATGTATTAGTTTTGTAAAAATGTAAAAATTAGGTATAAATAAAGCACTAGTTTGAGTTTGAGTTTGAGCCTAAGCCCCGGGCCTAAGCGTGGGGGGCCCCCGCATGTGACGTAATACCTTTAACCTAAGATTCCTAAACTACCCCTATTTAAAATCATCCTCTATTTTGGGTAAGGGTTGAAGATGGTTATAAAATTGTGTTTTAGGGGCTTAAATTTCTCCCATAGGAAATACATGGGAAAAACTACCCTTATGATGGTGATAGTGCGTTAGCATATCTACTAGTTTGCATCCATATTATTGCCTAAAGATCCCCTCACTACACTTACAAATGAGTTGCAAGCTCTGAGTTCTTGCGTGGTGAGCTTCTCTTTAAAATTAACATCATCCAGCAATTTTCTGATTTGTGGCCCAATAAAAATACCCTCCTTTAATTTGGCGTCACTTCATTGGGGAGACTTGTCTTAAGTAATGAAATCCTTCACTCTCTTTATTCATAGCCTTCACAAAGTTTTTTATCAGTCCCAGTTTAATATGAAGAGGAGGCAAAAGCACATTTTTTGGATCTAAAAGTGGCATATATTTAACATTTTGAGATCCCGGTTGAAATTCACTCCTTTCCGGCCAAACTTTCCTTACATAATGTTCATTCACTGCACGACTATCCCACAAACAAAGAAAACAGCAATATTTTGTAAATTCTCCCTGAAGTCCCAGGAAAATTGGTATAACTTTTAAATTGTCACATATCTGCCATTTGTACCGGTTGTAATTTATTGTATCTAAGAGTATGCTCATATTTTTATAGGTTTCTTTCATTGTAACTGATTGGGCAACTGGTATAGATGGTTTTAAATTTCCATTATGTAACAAAACAGCTTTTAAGCTATATTTTGATGAGTCGATGAACAAGTGCCACTCACAAGGAGAATGTTCAATATTGAGTTTTTGCATTAAACCTTCGATATCAGTACACGCACATATCGAGTTTTGCATATTGTAAAATGCAGAAAACGTAGCATTTCTTTTCCTAAAAGTCGTAATTTTTGTTCCTTTGGCTAATAAGTTCCATTCCTTAAGACGGGAACAAAGAAGTTCTGACTGTTGCGTTGACAACCCGAAATCACGTACTAAATCATTGAACTCGCTTTAAACAATTAAATGTGGCTCGTCGGAACTGGGTCCTGGAATAAAAGTAGGATCAATACATTGTTCTTCGGAGCTGGCTGATGATGTGTCATTATCTTCATTCTCTCCCAAAACAACATCTTGCCAATTTAAAGGTGCAGTCGGTACTGGTAATTCTGCATTGTAAGGAATAGGTCTTATGACAGATGGCAAATTCGGATATTCGATCTTGCGCTTTTCTTTTTTGGAATAACCCATAGTCTTTGTCATGCAAAAATAGCAATCGTCAAAATGATTGGTGGGTTCTCGCCATACCATTGGAACTGCAAAAGGCATACTTTTTCTCTTCCCTTTTATCCACTGCACCAATGAGACGCTACAGCTGACACAACAAACATGTGGAGTCCACTGCTTCTCTTGATCTCCGATTAAAACACCAAAATACATTAAATAGGCTTTTTTCACATTTTCAGAAAATGGCCTGGCTTGTGACTTCACCATAAAATCTCCACAAATATAACAAAACTTGTCTGGAGAAATTTTGCAACCCCGTCGCTTTTCACTCGACATTTTCGCCCTTTAAAATACTTTCTTTATTGCACCGAACTAGTCAATTCGAAACTCGAAAGGAGACTAAATAAGAGGATAAGCGTTATAAATAACTAATAATTTTTAATTCTCCTGGGTTTTTCGGTCATTTTTTTTTTAAATTAATTTGAAATAAAATTAAAACATTTCTTTGACGTTTCGGTTTATTTCCAATTAAACCATCATCAGAATCTAGAACAATAAGATGTTCTTAATGTCTTTATATATACAATTGGAAACAAAAACAAATAACAAATATTAATTAAAAGAAACAAATATAAAGTTACATACCTTTTGCCTTTCATAAACTTACACTATCTAAATAAGATTTAAAAAATTCAAAATAAGATAAAAACCAACACTTAAAAACTAAACGATGAAACTATTACGCTTTACATCTTGAATGTTAGTGATGAAAAATAGAGTATATTTTATAAATGCTGGGTCTACCCCTAACTGTACATAACTTTGGGCTTTCCAGCCCTAATAGGTGGTAAAAATTTGCATTTATTATCCTGTAATTAGGTCGTTATAGACGATACTTAGATTACCAGTGTCAGTCCTAAAATTTACAGTATTTTTTGTTTTTTTGATATGAATCATTTCTTTTAGGTTTCTTTTTATAGTTCGTTTGTAATCTAGAATTTGAACATTTTTGAAATTAAAATTATGTAGTTCTTCTATTGCATGATTAGCGAGAGCTGTTGAATTATCTTTAATATTTCTTATGCTTGTTTTGTGTTATTTATTCTATTTTTTAAATATTGCTTTGTTTGTCCAATATAGGTTTTTGGACAATCAAGGCAATCTATTTTATAAATGAGGTTCGTTTGATCTAATTTTGGGATTTCTGGTTTTAGTTTTGTGAAGAGTGATTTAGAATTATTTAGGGTTTTCAGATACATGAATGTTAAATGATTCAATACTTTTTTATTTTAGATTTATTTGGTTTAGGGTAATGAAATATATTCCTTGTCTTTATTACTGTTATTATTTTAATTTCTATTAGGGTTTATAAATGATTTAACGCTTTTATAATTGGTTTGGAATTTTTTTGATATTTGTTTTTTGTAGGATTTCTTCACTTTTAAACTTTTTTCGTGCTTGTATCAGAGAGTTTTACAGCCTTGTCAATAATGACTTACAACACTTTTTTGTACAAAATTGTAAGGATTTAGGTGAAATTTAGGTATTCACCAGACCAAACAGGTTTGGTCCATTGTTTTTATTATGCCATTATTAATATAAACCATTGTAACATCATAAGTTAATTGTAGATTATTTTCGTTTTCTATAAATTGAATTTTGGATGGAAAGAATTAAATTTGTTAAGTGTATAGTTAATTTTATTTTATGATCTGAAAAAACCGCTAAATAATTTAAATCACTTTCACAAAACTAAAAACCAGAATCCCAAAATAGATCAAATCGAACCTCATTTATAAAATAGATTGCCTTGATTGTCCAAAAACCTATATTGGACAAACAAAGCAATATTTAAAAAAATAGAATAAATGAACACAAAACAAGCATAGGAAAATTAAAGATAATTCAACAGCTCGCTAATCATGCAATAGAAGAACTACATAATTTTAATTTAAAAATTTCAAATTCTAGATTACGAAACGAATATAAAAAAGAAACCTAAAAGAAATGATTCAATCAAAAACAAAAATACTGTAAATTTTAGGACCACTGGTAATCTAAGTATCGTCTATAACGACCTAATTACAGGATAATAAATGCAATTTTTACCACCTTTTAGGGCTGGAAAGCCCAAAGTATGTACAAAGTAGGGTAACCCGCATTTATAAAATATACTTATTTTTCATCAGCTAAATTCGATGTAAAAGCGTAATAGTTTCATCGTTTAGTTTTAAGTGTTGGTTTTTATCTTATTTTGAATTTTTTAAATCTTATTTAGATAGTAAGTTTATGAAAGGCAAAAGGTAGTAACTTTATATTTGTTTCTTTTAATTAATATTTGTATTTGTTTTTTTCCAATTGTATATAAAGACATTAAGAACATCTTATTGTTCTAGATTCTGATGATGGTTAATTGGAAATAAACCGAAACGTCAAAGAAAAATGTTTTAATTTTATTTCAAATTAATTTTAAAAAAATGACCGAAAAACCCAGGAGAATTAAAAATTATTAATTTAATAACACGGTCAGGAAAACAAAAACTAAGTTATAAATAACCTATTTTAGGTTTTATTTCGTAATTATAAATGAACCCTCATAAAATTTAATACCGCCAATTTAAAGGGTCTAATGGGCCCATTGAAAACTGGACGTATAGGGCTTTATGGATATTTTTTTATTATTAGAAAGGATAAGCATTATTGTAAATAATAGGCTGAATGGTTACAAAAATTGTCAAGCCAGTGTAAAATTAAACATTTTTTTACTCCATATTAGTAAGAACCTAATTACAACCGTCTACTTTATCAGAAATTCAATTACAAACACTATACTGTAAGAAGCCAAACTGTAAGTAAGGCAAGAAATATTTAAAATATATATATATATATATATATATATATATATATATATATATATATATATATATATATATATATATATAAAATATATATATATATATATATATAATAATATATATATATATATATATATATATATATATATATATATATATATATATATATATATTGTAACAGTTCCACAATCATTCCGCGAGCCCCCAAAATCTTGAAAACTTTCAATAGATTTTACGTAAAGCTTAGAAACAAATAGCATCGCCTTGACAACGCAAATGTTTGTATTATTATTTGTATTGTTACTTAAAGTTTACATAATCTTCTGCTTTTAATTTATAAAAACTAAACATAAAGTCGTAGAAAAAGTATAGTACACAACTCGAGTGGTAAGCCCATTACACACTCTTTCGAATTACGGTACTCGCTCACGCTCGTACCGTAATTTTCGAAATCGTGTGTAATGGGCTTCTTACCACTCTCGGTATGTAATATACTATTACACAACAGAATAACCAGTATATAATAATATTTAGATATAAAAAAATATATATTAAAATAAATTAAATAAAACCTTTACCACTGCCCCAATATAACGACACAAAAAAATAAAACTTATTTCTGTATTATTATCTATAAGCAAAGAACTTTATCTCACTGCTATTTTAAATATCTTTTACAGTTTTTTACAGTTCTTAATAAACACATATTTAGTCTTTTTGGTAAAATGGTAAGATGGTGCTTGTAGTTCTATAACTTTTAAAAAATAAATAATAATTAGGAAAAAAAATAGTTAAAACGAAGACCGTTTATTGTATATAACTATTTTAAATGTTAAGTGTTTGTTTGTGACTTTAAGTTTTTAATGTCCATTTCACAACAGCACAGATGAGTATTTTCTGTGAGGAACCTCTTATTTTTAAAGTAAGATTAAATTTTAACATATTTAATGGGTAAAAATTTAATCACAATTTTTTTGTATTATAGATTGATTTTCTGTTAAAAAAATTATATATATATATATATATATATATATATATATATATATATATATATATATATATATATATATATATATATATATATATAAAGGAAGGCCGAAACGTCGTATTTGACATTAATTAAATGAAAATTGCTTAGTGAGCAACCATTTTTATATATCGCCTGACCTTATCCCCAAAAAAATCAAGAAAATTTAAAAAAAACATAAACAATATGTGTGTGTCCTATTAAAAAATCTGGAGAACCAAAAAAAATAACTTTTTGAAATTTGGCATATGGCCTAATAGGTGATATCTTCTTAAAATATTTTGGTTAGTACAGTTTTGCCGGTTCCACCCAACACCACAGCAACATTGTAATTTTAAATAGAACACCCTATAATATATTACATATTCGGATCTTACAAAAAATTCTAAGTAATTTTTGCTAACATCTACCTTTACCTATCCCTCACCGTTTTTGAGAAAATAATTAATTACTATGTTTTAGAAACATCACCATGTCAAAAAAGGTTGAAAATTTACCTGCCTAATCAAACTGAATATTAAATTTTCTTTTTGGGGTTAGACAATGCATGTACCTAAAAGATCTACATGCTATAATAGCGATATATTTTACAGGATGTCCCAAAAATTTGCATTTTTACCGGAATTTATTAATGGTTTAAACAATTTTTTTTTAAATACAACATATTGTTTTTTATCCCATTTTCGAATAGACCAACAATTTACCTACAAAATGTCCATACATGTTTCTATACCCATTTGACATCGTTCTTTAAATACAAGCAACTTTTCATTTTTTTCATGTTTTTAAATACCATCCACAACAAAACCCAGGCTT
The DNA here is from genome assembly GCA_019359885.1 of Listronotus oregonensis. Classification (NCBI taxonomy): domain Eukaryota; kingdom Metazoa; phylum Arthropoda; class Insecta; order Coleoptera; family Curculionidae; genus Listronotus; species Listronotus oregonensis. The sequence goes on along the minus strand of JAHBCN010007637.1, from coordinate 35,184 downwards.
TATTTAACATTTACCTAGGGAGGCTATGGAAGTTTCTATTTCAAATTGTCCTGGGAACAATAGTTGTTGTTACGTGTGGATTGTTGTGGATGGTATTAAATACATGAAAAAAATTAAGATTCACTTGTATTTAAAAAACGGTACCAGATGGTTATAGAAACATGTATGGACATTTTGTAGGTAAATTGTTGGTCTATTAAAAAATGGAATAAAATACAGTATGTTATATTTAAAAACATAATTTTTAACCGTTTTTAAATTTCGGTAAAAATGCAAATTTTTTTTGGGACACCCTGTAAAATATATCGCCAATATAAAATGCATTTTCTAATCCCCAAAAAAAATTCTAGTATCCAGTTCGGTTAGGCTCTTAAATAATAAACCTTTTTTGACATAGTGATGTTTCTAAAAAACATAGGTATAGGTAGATGTTAACAAAAATTACTTAGAATTTTGTGTAGGATCCGAATGTGTAATAAAATATAGGGTGTTCTATTTAAAATTACAATGTTGCCATTGGTTTCGGGTAGATCCGGCAACGCTGCACTTGCCAAAATATTTTTAGAAGGTAGATTATCACCTATTATGGCCGTAGGTATGCCAAATTTCAAAAAGTTCTTTTTTTTGGTTCTCCAGAACTTTTATTAGAACACTCAACGTGAATCGCCCTCTATATACATATAAATATAACTTACCGTTTCAACAAACCTGGTATTTGCTACTGGTATGACACCAAAGCCCATTAGAGAATGAATAAACACAACTGTTATAGTGACAAAAAATCTGGAAAAAATACATTTTTAAGTAATAAAAAAAGTTGTATTTGTTCTGAGACCTGGAGAATTTTAGTAGTAGCCATGGTATTTTGGTTTATATATAAAAAAAATCAATTGACATAAAATAAAGTTTTTCACATCATATGTCAAGTTTTGTACCTGATAAAGAAAATCGTCTTTTAAGCAGGATTTAATACTAAATTTATACAAAAGCAACCAACAATATTTGTAATAAATGTTTTGTTTAAAACCTAGTAAGAGTTTTTGTGTGATTTTCAGTACATGTTCGACATTTTTTGCAACAGCAAATATGACTTTGTCATTAAGTCAATAAACTAGACAAAATATTTAATGTCCCAATCCAATATTAATTGACGCTCCAATAAAACAGATATATTTTTCCAAATATTTCCTAAGCTGGCCAGGAAACTGACTTAAGAAAATAAATATTCAATCAGGGTAGTAACGTCAGCAAAACAAGGAATAGGGAAATAAATATTGTTGTTGTAAAAATAAAAAGTTGGAGCCAGTACTAAATCTTGCGAAACCTGGTCGAAAGTCTGAAATATGCCAAGAGAAAGGATCCAGGATTCGCCAAAACGCTCAAAGGTTTTGTTTCCTTTATGGGTAGGTACGGTAGAGTGGTGTAGGAGCACGATTCAGTTTATCTCTTTTCTTTCTGTTTCTCTTTCTTTATCTTAAATACAAATATTTTGAGAATAAAATACCTCTTCAGTTGGATCTCTCTGGATCAAATAAAAAAACATGATTAATTTTTTTTTGAGTTGTTAATAAATATTTTTATCCTTAGAGTTTATTAAAAATAGAATAAATAAAAAACAATTTTAATGTTAATTTTTCGAATAAAAAAAATATAATTTAAAAAATCAAAAAATTGATATTTAAAAAAAAACATGTTTTTGAGATTATTCGTCTTTACACGTAGAATATTAAACAAATCAGTAAAAATTGCTAAACTTAAATGGATGCATTTTACTGACGAAAAACTTGAAAACTACCATTTTTTTCGTAAACTGTCCAAAGATAAAAAAATCCGCAATAAAGAAAAACGCCAGACAGTACTATACCCAATTAATTACAGACAATGATAAACTCAGGTTCCACCTTTTTTCTAAGACTTTGATAATGCTGGTTAATGGTGCAGATATTGTTTTTAATCCAATTTTACTTAAACTGGTACCTTTAATTTTTTTTTTACTAAAACTTCCTAGTAAAATAACTTTTAATGCTTTAATATTTTGGATTTTACCCTTCAACTAATCTAATATTAGCAAGAATCTTTATCCTACAGCCTAATATAAAGTGAAAATCGATTAATAGTCATACTTAAAGTCAAGAAGATAAAGTGCATTTTTTTCCTTGGGAAAAAATCCTTAAGTTGACTGGAATACCATAAATGATTTTTAAAAAATGTGCTTATATAGGTATTTGGTGATTTCTTTTGACATAGACAGTTTTTCAGAAAACTAAAAGCCACGCGTAAGCAACCTTATTTCAAGAACTGATCTTAAACTTAAAAATTTATGCCCCAGCACAATTAATTACATAAATATAATAGATACCTTATTCCTAAAATACCACGAATTTTCTCAACCTCTGGGTTTTTATCTATTTTTGTTAATCTTTTCCAGTTTCTAGTTAGAGAAAATGCTAACAGAATTTTGCGGGCTGTCATTCCACTTATCTTTGGACTCTCTTTGATATTAGATCTTGCCACTTCATCATAACATGTTGCACAACATACAAAGAGTACGTACACAATAAAAATAACGCTAAAAATTAATAGTTAATAAGAATAAATATTCTTAATTTCTTGACATATCACCAAGTATTGATGCTTAGGTAGTTAGCAAAGTATACGTAAAAACAAGTAACATAACTTCCGTCAAATTTCGCCGTTTTAACGCAATCGGCCCAGGGACCTTGAAGCGAGAATTTCTAGCCTCAACCATAGGCGTACGCTAAATTTGATACTTGAAAGATTAAATAATTATAAAATAGTTGGGAAAATTATTTTAATGATGTGACAGAATTTATGTTTTAATTACCTGTGTTTTTGCCAATTTCATCTTTTACTTTTAATTTAGCAAAAAAAACGGGAAATACATAATGTACGAGTGTGCCTAATAATTATTCGGAATTTTAAAAGTGAAAACAAATATTAAAGCTTGTTATTAGTTTTTAAAAAATCAATCGATTAGCAATCGGTTTAGTTTATATTAATGATAAAAAGATATGTTTCGTTTATTAAGGCTCCATCAAACCATAAATAAAATAAAAGTGAAATTAATATAATACTATTACAGAGATTTAAATGTTCTGTTTAATTAAATATTTTTTCCACGACGTTTAATAACATGTTTATCATTCACTATTTTTGAATAGATGATAACACCTATTATTTTACCGGTGAGTAATAGTCCATTACTCGCGGGTCATTACTCATAGGCTTAATTATTCAAGTGATGCATGCCTAGTGACATATGTGACAGATATTAAGGTTGAAAGATTGTCATTACGTTGCAATCTTTAAATTTGATTCTCTAACAGGAATACACCAAAATAGTATTTCAGTATTCCATCATACATTTTTACCACCCACAACCTACTTCCACCCATTATATTGTTATTATATATATATATATATATATATATATATATATATATATATATATATATATATATATATATATATATATATAATAATATATATATATATATATATATATATATATATATTATATATATATATATATATATATATATATATATATATATATATATATATATATATATATATATATATATATATATATATATATATATAATATATATTTGTAGCCACATAGTAAATTCCGCTGTTTTTTAAAATGGCTAGCCACTTTATAAAACGCGACCACATTGTAAAATAATCGTTTAGTTTGAATTATTTTACAATACTGCTAGTGTTTTTAGCCATTTTATAAATTGGTCGATCAAATACGAGCCACATTCTTATATAGATGATTAGGATAAAGAAAATTTGCAATTTAAGAAGGAAAACCTAACGACAACTAACCAAAAACTAACCAGAACTATCCTTCAAGTCCAAAATTTCTGTCAATGACGCATCGCTCGCTTTTAGAGTGCCCCGGGTTGTGTGGGGTCAGGGGAATCAATTCCAGTGGCGTATGAATTTTAGAAAATAAATGATAAAATTTGGTCAAAACATGAAAATATTTTTCACAAGCAAAAGTTATTTTCTCACATTTTCATCAACCCTTTAAATTAGTAACAAGCCTATTTTATTTTGGTATTATTCGGATTAATGAAAATGTAATTTTTTGCTTAATTTTCACACCTCCTATTTTGAGGTCATAGAACACAAATTTGAGTTTTTTGGCGATTTTTCAACGTTTTCCAAAAAAATACATTTTTACTTTAATTTTACCTTCTCTGATTTTATTTGCTACATAAAAATAATAAAATTTTAGTCTTAACATAAATTAAAAAGTTAAAAAGCAGAACGATAGACAACCAGGATACACCGTCTTGCCAATTCACCACCGATCTTGCAATTTCAATATTAAATACGATATTCACACATTTCTTCATCAAAAATATCCACTATATAAGGAACACAGCTCTGAGATCATCAGCTTGAGTATCCAATAACTATTTCAGTCTTTCGTGATCCATATTTAGGATTTCCATATCGAGAATATTTTTGATCAAACATTCGGTCGAGCAAAGGTTCGCATACCTTATAAAAATGTCATAAAGAAAGCTATTAAACCTGGTAACAGGTCAATATTTTTAGAATTTCGAGTTGAATTGACGTAAACGTTTTACCTACTTTTTATTGAAAATTAAGGTTTTTTCCTTACTTTTTAAGTGTTTTTTTTAATATTAACATAGTGTGAGTTTTTAAATATGTTTGTCAAATGACAGAATTTAAAGGAATTTGTCGTAAAATGGAATTAAACAATTGAATTATTATTTTTTAAATACTATAAGAGGAAAAACAGCTTTGATTCATGTTTAACAATCAAAAGTAAAAAGTGTGCAAAAATAGCGAAAAATCGCATTTTCCAGTATCCGAATAATTACTAATATTGATTTTTTTGCCTTTTAAAACTTGAATACCGTACGCGAATAAACTTTTTGTTAAAGTTGCCATATCTCTGCAGCATACAAATGTTAGTTCTGATTTCGTTCCCGAATCCCATGGTAAACATTTTTAACCATTATTCGTTCTTTTAACGTTAACCGATTTTTTTTAGGCGAATAATAGTAAAGGTAATATTCATAGTTTACAGAATTAAAAGCACTTAACAACACTAAATCTTTATATACAATTATATACACTAAATAAGATAAACTATTATACAATTGGCATAAAACAATATCTATATACTACAATTATTAGAAATTTCTAATATTTAGAAAATATCCTGTATAGCAATTAAAATTTAAACTTACAAAATCTTTCCATAATCAATAATAACTAAATAAAATCATCGAACAGCACGAAAACCCTGTCGATACACTTATTTTCAAGTCTCTTCAAGTTGGAAACTAAGGAATGTGTGTTGCCACTTTTATTGTCTTCTCGATAACAATGATTTCAATACATACTGGCGTGCTATTTTAAGTGCGATCGTGCTGGTGATTTATTCTTGCGAATTATGACAACGTGGCGATGAAACTTTTGGCGGTTCACTGTTATTTGAGCGGAAAAGTATATATAGGCTTAAAAATCATTTACTAGTGTTAGATTTTTATTCAGCCGCTTGTCGGTTGGGTGGCCGGTATTAAATGAGTCACTGACAGAAATTTTGGACTTTAGGTATAGGTAATAGTTTGGAAGTTGTTGTTTACGGTCCCCAATGCATCCTATTTGAGTGGTAATAAATGTATATTACGTGGTTTGACCCAAATAGGATGCAATTATTGGGGACCGTAAACAACTTCCAAACTATTACCTAGTTCTGGTTAGTTGTCGTTAGGTTTTCTTTCTTAAATTGTAAATTTTCTTTATCAAAATCATCTATTTAGGAATGTGGCTCCTATTTGATCGGCCAATTTATAAAATGGCTAAGCATTTTAAAAAACGGCCGAATTTACAATGTGGCTATATTTTTAATTTTTATTAAATTTAAATAAATATAATAAAAATAACCACCCCTTGTGAAATTTACAAAAAAAAAATATCAAAAAAGGGCAAAACCTCACAATTTTTTTGTCCCTTATCGATTTTCATAAAAATTTAGAATTAAGCTTATCTTACCCCTTCTTCAAATTTTATATTATGCCGATGGGCGCTGTTTGTTTTTTAAAGGTGAGAACTATCCCTATTTGTCAAAAGTTATAAAATAACATTTTAAACCCTAAGATGGAAAAAATTTGGATTGGATTATTTAAAAAATAATTGTTTTATGATTTAAAATACAATTTCAGAATATTTTAAGCATTAAAAATGAATCCTTGTATGAGCCTGAAGTAAAAAAATATCTTCTCTAAAAAAATAATAAAATTATCATAGTGATTTAATTTTAGAATGATGTTGCTTAAAATATGTAGTAATTTAAAAATTTTAAAATTTTTAAAAAATTTAAAAAAATATATTACTCCATGAAATATTATTAATTTCATTATTGCAAATTTTTAATCTTTAAAAATCACCCCTTACAACATTGCAATTCTTAGAAACTAATTTATTAGATATAAATAGAAAAAAAAAGTGAAATTACATACAACATTTTATTAACACAAAAATACACTGCATAACTACATACATAGATAAAAATAAAATTTATACAAACACAGGACTGTGAAGTATACCTGTTATATAGATTATTATGCTCCGAAGTGGGCTATTGATGATAGAAAGTTATTTTAAAAATGATTTTGTAGGGTTTTGTGGTTAGAAATTAAGTCCCTTTAAATCTTTTTGTTTTAAAATGGGATGAGTTTAAATGGTTCGAATAAGAGGGTGCTCGTTCGTAATTAGAGGCTTTAAACGGTCATATCTCGACAAATATTTATTGTACAGAAAATCTAAGCAAAGAAAAATTTGTATAATTAGAAAAGCTACAATTCCGTACACAAGCATTGTTTTTGTATCAGTATTTTTGGAGTTATTTTAAAGAAAAGGGCTTTTTTACGAAATAGCGGAAAATCGTTTTTTACTTTAAGCTCCAATATAAACAAAGCATTTCCAAAATAAAGCATTTAAATTGGTCAAACTTCTAGGATATATTTATAATACTACATGTATAAAAATAATCGCAAAAGGGTAAAGATCAATTTTAATCAAGAGAGTAATTAAGGGGTTGTTTTCACGGATTTTTTCGTAAAAAAAAGTGGGATTATTTTAATTTTATTATAACTTGCTCAATTTTTATGCTAAAGACTTTGTTTTCAAAAAAAAGGCCTAATTATATACTTTAAAAATATTGTATAAGTTTTTTTCGAAAAATGCAAAGTTTTCCCGCTAGTTGACTTTAAATCTTTCCAATTTAGCATTTAACGAACAAAAGCTTAACCATTAATAAATCGTAGCTCGGTCCTATTGGTTGTAAAGAAATAAAAAAAAGTTTTTTTCTGTTTTTTTATAAGCTACAACTGTGCTCTTCACCGTTTTTTTTTTTGATAAAATGCATATTTTTCGAGTTATTTGAAAAAAACCCATTAAACACGTCGATTTTTTCGTCAAGAAACTGTTACTTTCAATCGCGAATAACCGGAAAAATATTAGTTTTACAAAAACAATGTATAGAACATTTTTTACTGATAATTCTTTTGTTTATCGATTTCTGTAGTTAAAATGATACAAAATTTTCAAAAGTGCCCCTCAGCATATTATAAACTTTGATCCTTGGATTATTCTGTACCTTCTCTGAAAATTTTAGGTAAATTCATGTAGGACGAAAAAAATCCGAGCCAAAATGCTTCATTTCCTGTACTAATTGGAGCAGAGCCAAAACGAGTTAAAGTTACGTATTCGTATAGGTTAAGGATATTTTTAATATAAAGTACCGCCCCGGACATGTTACTCGTCTGGTTTACACCGCGAGGACCAATTAGGTCCGTATACCAAATCGAGGACCTATTCTTCTTAGTACACAAGAGTGTACAACAACTTAAATTATATATAAATTAAATTCAGGTTTAACTTTAGTATCAAATTGAGAGGTACCATATGGTCAATACCTAAACCTGTCTTCCTTTAAATAGGTATTGTTAAGATAATTAGAAAAAAAGTTGTAAAAAAATACAGAACTTTAAAAAACGTTAAAATAACAAACATGTTTTGTATGTTGACTGGAATTAGCCATTTTTCTTGCTAAACGCAAACTGTCTTAGATCAAACCTGTCAGTTTGGCCCACCAAATAGAACCGACTTGTTTACATCGAAGATCATATTTTTTGATCTACCCTAGTGGAGACGGTTCAAATTTAAGTACCAAATTTGAATATCCATATGTTTACACAAAAAAAAACTACGCGTGACGTTATTTAGACCTCAAACAAAAAGTTTAGTCCGCCTTGTGTAAACAAGGCTATTGCTTAATTATTATTAGAATAATCCTAAATTTATATTGATATTTTTTAAGTAAAGATTTTAAATATAACGAAAAAGTAGTAAAAACGAAGTCCTTGTTTTACAAATAAAATCAGACTGTTATAAGTCATTATTGTCATTATAATAAAATCGCCTTATATAACAACAAAAGTTGTTGTTTCTCACTTCTTTATTAACAACCAGAGAACAGTGGATCGTAACTATGGTAACTGTTTACTTACCACTGTCTTTAAATTAACAATGCATCGTTCAAATTAAATTGGTCTTTTCAAAGAGTTCTGTCGTTTTTTAATAGAAATATGTAATAAAGATTCTTATAATACAGAATGTCACAAAAGCGCAAAATGAGTGAATCTCAATGGTCGTCGGAATGGAGAAACACCAAGCTAATGTAAATTATTTATCTAAATTTTATAATCCTAACTTGCTACAATTCTATTCAATAAAAACATATCTGTAAAGGGAACAAAATGGGGTTAAAACAATTTTTCACTATTTTCTAAAGTTTACAAGAATATTTTGGCAATAACAACTGATATTAAAAACAATATCACCTTCATTTATAATTATGATCATCGGTGGGTGTTTGCCTTTCTTTTGTCAACGTTATTTACTAATATGATGACTTACCCACATATTATGTCAAACCAGTCGACTGGATACCTTGGATTATGTGTTTCGCACATTATTTTCATTATACTACCTTTTAATTCTAGATGTTTAAATTTATTATTGTAACATTCTTCTAGTTGCTCTCTAAATATTGGATCTTTTTCATTAAATATAGTTAATTTAGGGCAAGTTTGTGGTACACATATATAATGTCTTAAATGATCATATCTAAAATTTGTTTTTATGGAGCTTATATTCTGCAAAATAAGATAAATAGTTATTGTATTAAATTAGAAGAATATTGTATTTTAAATTTTTAACTAACAACTATTTTTATTTAATTAGTTTGCTTAGAATTTTTTGTTTTATTTGGGATACTCGCCTTACTACTTTTTGGAAAATGGGACCCCTTCGGTCCGGGTCCCGGGGTATACGGGCTGATCCTGTCCAGCCCTATTGACTCCTATGAACTTGCAGATCGCCTGCAACAAAAAAGAAGAAAACCCCTCAAAAAACCCAAAAAAAATCACAAATACTAGTCTACGTTTCGGTGGCAAGTCGGCCACCGTTGTCAAGACAGAAACTAAAACAAAAAATTAAACTAAATTTTAAGAAATTTTTGGTCTAAAAAATGTTATTTTTATTATTTTTATTTATCAACATGACGAAAATTGTCTAAATAATTTTCTAAAACACATTAATACACAAGAACCCTTTTCTTGATATTCTAATAAAAAAAGATGTAAATAATTTCTAAACCAATATTTACAGAAAACCTACACATACAAACAGATACTTAATTTTTTGTTTTAGTTTCTGTCTTGACAACGGTGGTCGACTTGCCACCGAAACGTAGACTAGTATTTGTGATTTTTTGGGTTTTTGGGGGGTTTTCTTCTTTTTTGTTGCAGGCGATCTGCAAGTTCATAGGGGTCAATAGGACTAGACAGGGTCAGCCCGTATATCCCGTGACCCGGACCGAAGGGGTCCCATTTTCCAAAAAGTAGTAAGGCGAGTATCCCAAATAAAACAAACTGAAACATGGGGTCTGTCAACTGTTTTTTTTTTCTTAATATTTAGGATGTCTGATATAGACTCTAAGTTTTGGGATGTAAACCAAAATAGTAACTTGATTTTCATATGCCTGCCTTCCATTAGGATGCAAATAAAATGTCTGCGCCATTTGCAAACCTATGTGGAGAAGTCTGAATTTTATTATCCAGGAAAAAAATAATAAAGTAAATAAGTAAACGATAGTCTCAATTTAAAAATATTTTTAGCAATATTAGATTTGTCTAGACTATTTCTATAAAATGCAACAAAAATATTGTCTACCTTTATCTTTCATCTTACATTGAGTTTGTTAAATTGATTTATTAAGAAAGAATTTTTTTGTAAAATTTTTAATAAGGAAAACAACAACAAACAGTTTCATGTGCCTATATTTATCTTTATCAAAACGTCACAAATTGATGTACTGTTACTGGGTTACAAAAATGGCCACTGGAGGCTGTTTCTTAATACTAAAAAGATCAATTCTTTGGTTTTTCACTTTTTAATATAGTTTTTATTAAAAATATCCAAACGCTTCTTCTTCCTTCTTCTTCTTCTTCTTCTTCCTGGGAGCCCTCTTTCACTACCGGAGTCAGCGCAGCCTCTTGGGCTTTTTGTGCCTAATCTCTTATTGCCTTTTATATCAATCCTCCCATTAGTCTTGTTCCTTCTACAAGTCTGTATAACCACGAGACTGGTTGGTTGATATATTCCTGTGGGCTCATTTTCGGTTGCCCAAATTGTCTTTTGTGATTTAACGCTTCACATTCACACAGTATGTGGTAGTCTGTTTCTTCCCCTCATCGCACATTCTGCAACTTGGGTCCCCATTGTATGAGCCTATCTTGTGTAGGTGTCCTCTTAGGTTATCATGCCCTGTTAGCAACCCTACTGTTATGCGAAGTATTTTCCCACTTTGTCTTAGTAGTTCTTCCTTTGTTCTTTGGATGGGCCCCTTCTGAAGCCCTTTCCATGTCTTATTCTACCGAGGTTCTCCCAGTATTCCTTGTGTTTGTTTCGGATCCATTCCCTTGTTTGCCCTCGTGCTGTGGTTTTGGTCACTCCAAGGGCAGTTTCTGGTCCAAAGTATGGTGTGGATGATCCATGTCTCGCTAGCTCAACCGCTTTTTCGTTGCCTCCTATTCCCGAATGTCCTGGTACCCACAGGAGAGTTACTCTGTTGCGTTCTCCCAGGACCTCCAGTTCTTTTTGGCATTCCCATGTCAGCTTGGACGTCCCCTTGGGGTTTACTAGTGCCCCTAGTGACGCTTGGCTATCTGTTATTATGCAGATCCGCTTATTTTTGTAAGCCCTCCTGTTATTTTCTCTTGCACAGTGCAGTAAAGCATATATTTCTGTTTGAAATACAGAGCTGTGTGTTCCTAGTGGAATGGAGAATTGTGAAATCCTCATACCAGATGATGTCTCCAACCGTGCCGGGGAGATCAGGTTGCTGCCACTCACTTCGATCCAAACGCTTAAAAAATTGTAGATTTCTAAAATGAACAGTCATTAAAACCCGTAAAAAATTTCTTAAAAATGTACTTCCAAGAAGCCTAAAAATCTAATAGAATATTAATAAAGTAGTTTATTTTGTAATTTAAAGAGTTTTTTTTAAACAATATAGTATTTACTTAAGCATGTTTTTTCTTTTTTTACTAGTCTTAAATAAAATTCGCGGTTGCAGTAATGCATCAAATGTTATGTGAATCAATTGCCTTAATCATATGGAAGTACTTGCCATAAAGGAGATAAGCAGAAATTAAAATTTGGTATGGATAAGTGCTATAGTGGAACCAGAAGCTAAACAGTCTTCCTATATGACTGCATTTTACGGTGATTTTCATATAAAAATATCTTATTTAATACATTTCAGTTATATTAAAAGTTTACGTTTCTGTAAAAGAAATGGTTGAATTTTTTGAAACTACTTGGCTGCCATTTTTATATACTCATTTTTAATAATTTATTGTAAGCCTGTAAGTTAATAATTTGTCAAACAATATAATTTTACTTTAACAAGTTGTTGTTAAAATATCTTAAACATGCAACAGAGAGAGAGATGTTAAATTTTAAACAAATAACTTTAAAAATATTACAAAAATTGGTGTTTAGAGTTCAGATATAAAAATACAGACACTTTAAAGGTTTGTTTAACTTAAATCTTGTCTAGATACTGTACCATATCCTGCATCCTGCAAAGCTAGAGTTTTTAATACTGGTAATACGAAGTTAAGGCCATGCTTTAACTTTTTTACAAGTCTTTTTTAAAAATTTTAAAAAAAAAAAATCTTATTTCCTGGCTACCCTGTAGACTTTAAAACAATAAAGGTATGCTTGTCCTATATGAATAAATCTTTTTAAAATCTATGCAGTAACCCGAAGGGGACAATAAATACTCAAGAGTAATTATGTACTAGGTACCTTTTTCTTGTGGATTTACCTTTATATAATTCCACATCTCTGATGGATTCTCTTGATTAACTGGCTCAAGATTAAAATTTATGTAACAATACAATGCTTCATCTCCTCGTAACATACAGTTGTCATAGTTGTCTGTATGAAATAAGTCTGGTAGAGAACCATATCGTTTGTCTGAAAATCGGTTTTTATAAATATATATATATATATATATATATATATATATATATATATATATATATATATATATATATATATATATATATATATATATATATATAGGCAGGATCTAAGAAAAACACAAAATAAAAACTGTTTTTAAACCAACAACCACAATACAACAAAGCCTAAGATCTGCCTAAGATAAAAGAAACTTGTGCTCGACACCAGAAGTGTACAGAATTCTATGCAACTGTGGTTCGTTTTATATAGGTTTAACGAAGCGCAGTAGTAACACCAGGCTTACAGAACATAAAAGAAGTTGTCGATATGAAAAAATGGAAAAATTCGCTGTGGCGGACGACCAGCTCTCTTTCTAGTACTAAAGCTGTCCTGTTAATCAGCTGATTAGCAAACTTTCTTCGAATCTGTAAATATCTTAGTAGTATTTTTTTTGTGGAATTACAGATTCTAAAAATTTTTAAATAGAAGACGTAAGCATAAACAATATCAGCATCTACAAAATATTAAAGTAATTTAAGCCATCAGCTTTTTCTTTTCCAAGCAATACAATGGGTAGCATACGCTAATTAAATCTGCCGACTTCGATAAGCAGGTTGTAGCCTAAAATTTATTGAGGACATACCATATTTTCTCTAACATTAAATTATTTGTTCAAAGGACTTGGCTGGTATCAGTCAAGGGTAGTAAACTTAACAAGGAGTGCTCGATTTTTACTATTTGTCCGCAGATATAGGTTATGTTTGGACGTCACCCGTTTGCTTTTGTTAAATATTCAACTTTTAAAAACTATTTTGGATATGTACTTACTATTAGAACTGTAATGTATAATATTTTTTAAAAATTAAGACTTTATATTACTTGTAAACAAAACAAACAGGCAAACAGATTACGTCACAAATACCGAATTGACATTTAAATTGGTTTATATGGGCTTAAATGGGATCGAGCACTCCTTGTTAGGTTTATCACCCTTGGGTATCAGTAGCTTTATGCATGTTGGTGCGTACCGTTACCGCTTTAGTTCCTCAATCTTTCCATTTGGAAATTAATCTTTATTTACGGGTCGCAAAATAAAATTAACCAGCTGTTATTTTTTTGTCTTCTAACATCCCATTTAAAAAATATATATATTTTCTTGTTTGACGGTGTCGCAGTTAAACAGTTCTACCTGACAACTTCTGCATTAGTGAAATCGCGGAAAGAAAATTGTCAAAAAAATACTGCATCCTTGATTTAAAAACTGTCTTCACAGTTTTTAAACCAGACGTTCACCTAGTAAATTTTAACTTGGAGCTTCTTTGCTTTGGTATACCATCAAACGAAAATAAATATCCAGTTTTTAAGCAGGCTAAAGCCCATACTTAAAACCCTCTATGACGTCCTACCCTTAAAAGCAATCATACTTTCTTCTATAGAAATATTCCTATTAGGAGTAACCGACTAAGAAAAACTATTTAAATGATCAAATACTACGAATTTTGTGAGTGTGATCGTAGTTATATAAACTGCAAGAAATCATTGGAGTATTACCATTTACATGTAAAAATCCTTAAATTTTCAAAAAATGTTTCAATGAAAAATACTTGATATTCTCTGGTTATGGAAGCTTTGACTTCTTGACCAATATTTTTAAAGTTAGGGAAAATAATTTAAACCCATTCTAAATGAAACACGCATTAAAGCTTTTAGTTCTTTCAGTGAAAGATCTAACGATTTAGTATTTTGTGTAGCATACAAATTGGATTGGTTTGATAATGGACTCTAAAAGAGCCGTTAGGAAAACACCTCCAAGGAGTCTACGGGATCTGCAGAATTAATCTAAAAAAATTACTATTAACAAAGGAAATTTTCACAAAGCAAAATGTTTACCTTAACTTTTAATTTTATTTTATCTAAATATTTAAAGTCAATGTATCTTTGTGGACCTGTAGGTATTTTAACCCATAGGCTTAAATCGTCAGTCGCATTTTCATCAACTAGTTGCTCTTCTTCGCTATCGCTTTGGTTTAGCAAAGTTTGGTGTGGCCTTGGTTGGTTCATCGGGTATATGTGCCGTGCGTCGCCGAGAGGAACTTAGGAAATCCCATGTAAATTTTAAGGGAGTTAATTATTGGCTCCCCTGTACATTTTACAGAAAAAATGTAAGATAATTTTTTGAAAAAACTAATCTGACAAACCCTTGTGCCAAGTTTCAAAAAAAATTTATAAGCGAATCATGAATTATTCAATTAAATGTAATTGCAAAATTACCAAATTTTCGGTTCAGGTAAAACCATACAGACACCAGCCACCAGCAAACAATTTGTTATAAGGCTTTGTCAAATCTGACGTAAAGCCGAATACAAGTAATGATTTTTTTTTCGTTTTATCAATCTCACAACCATTACATTCCCAGTACAAGAACGTTAACATTATTTTTTATCAAACTTTTTATTTAATGTAACAATTAAGTTTAACTAATAACAATAATTACTATCGATCATTAAATATATATTTTCAATTTATTTTCCCATCAAGCCTGTCTGGATCATTTCAACCATTACATTAAACGTATTGTCAGTAACTTCAAATCCAAAGCCATTGCAATAAATAATTTTAAATGCTCAACTCATTGGATGGAAAATAGATCCAAAAAAAGAGAGAACTCAACTCTTAATATTTTACTAGGTGTGGAAAAATTAAATGAAATAAAATACACTAACTTTTTTAAAAATAATAGAGAATTACATGAAAACATTAATTAATCAAATATTCAAATAACCCCCCATTAACAGCTAAACGATATCCCAACCTGTCATAACATTCATTTCTAATGTTGCTAAGTTGATATTGCGAAATTTGATTACATTCTAACGAAATAGCGTTTTGTAGCTGTTTAGATTCTCAAATTTTACACTTTTATAAATGACACTTTTTAAATGGGGCCACAGAAAGAAGTCATTTGGTGAAAGATCAGGTGACCTGGCTGGCCAAAGTATCCGGTACCGTGGACCAATAATATTGCCGTTAAAAGCATTTTCCAGGTACTCTCTAATCATACGGGCATTATGAGCGGGACAACCATCCATTTGGTACCAGATCATTTGATCTTCCCGAACAACTTCTTCCAAGGCGGGTCCAATTTGATTTTAAAATAAGTCCAAATAGGTTTCTGCTGTCAGGTTATAGTCCATAAAAAAGGGTCCAATAATATGGTGTCCGATAATTCGACGAATACATTTGTTTTTTGGGGATATTGTGTCCGAGTATGAATAAAGCAATGTTCATTTTCTTGGCTGCAATACCGGCAATTCTGAACATTTGGTTCAATGTTGAGGGTGAATGTAGATCTATCGGTAAAACAAATATTTCTTAAAAAATTCCTATCGTTATTTGCTCTTTCAATCATTTCAAAACAAAATCCCATTCTTTGCTCTTCATCTCCTTCCTGTAGCTCTTGATGTTTTTCGAATTTATACGAATAATATTTGTTTTTTTTTTAAGTGCGCAATACCGTTGTATGATGTTTATTTACCTCTTGCCCAAGAACCCTCGTACTAACCATTTTGTTTTCCTCCACACGCAGTAGAATATTAGGATCTCTGTTCTCTCTTTCTTCGCCTTTATTTTCGATATCCCGAGTTGAACATTTACAATTATTTATTACGGTACCTTTGGACTCGAACTTACTAACAATACGCTTAATAGTTCAAATGGACGGAATGAGCTTGGTATGAAAATAAACTGAAAACATTTCAGATACTGCTCTAAAACTGTTTTCCGCATTATGCCACTTAATTATAGATACTTTTTCGTCGACTGAATAATTCATATTTTTTATTTCAAATACTGACTATTACTGATTTATTTGACACTTTTCCTCATGTTAGGGAAATATTCATTTTACTGGTGTCTGTTTGGTTTTGCCTGAACCGAAAATTTGGTAATTTTGCAATTACATTTAATTGAATAATTTAAGATTCGCTTATTAAATTTTTTTGGAACTTGGCACAAGGCTTTGTCAGATTAGTTTTTTCAAAAAGTTATCTGACATTTTTTCTGTAAAATGTACAGGGGAGCCAATAATTAACTCCCTTAAAATTTACATGGGATTTTCTATGTTCCGCTCGACGACGCATCACCCGGTATATTATTATTTTGTCGGTGCAATCAAGCCATTAGAGTCACATTCAGAAAATATGTCGTCGTAGGAAAGTACAGGGTTTAACTTCCTTTTTTTCGCTGAAAATATCGGAGTAGATAGACCAGTTCTCCATTTCTTTATAATTATTTTTTATATGATTTTGATGTTAACTAAATTTTACATTCTTTAAACTTGCAAAAATGGGTTCTTTTGTTATCTCGTTATAATCAGAATTAGTGTTTACAATATATTCTATTTCGTAAAAATAAGTAAAGGGCTCCACAGACTATCGTTCATTTTATCCTTCTTAATCGCCGAATAATACTGCTCAGTCGGACGACTAAAACTTTTATTTCCCTACACTTATTTTAATTTTAAACCGTCGTAATCGCCGAAAACTGCAGTCTTACACCAAAAAATATAAATAAAGCGTGTTTACTTGTTATGAGAATGACGATTAAAGACGTTTTGCACGATGTTATGTTCGGTTTTCGCCCACACACTGGCAATGTTAATCGACGCTTTTGATCGCCACGATTAAAACTACGTAAAAAGAACGAGGTCTTTGAGGGCCTTAACTCTTAGGTCTCACACGTTTAAAACGATCGGTTTATACCTGTGCGCTGTTGCATATAAAAATTTAGTACGAGGTACTGACACAAGATAAATTTACTTATTTCTGTTGGATATATTTTTGCAAGCTTTTGTTAGTAGATGCGGAAATCCGCAAAGATGTCAATTACATTAAAAAAAATAAACATTTGTACTTGCGAGTTATTGCCTCCTAACCATCGATAAGCAGTTTATTTACTAATTTTGTTTACAGGGTCTTTAATTATATTTACGTGGCTTCTGAGGCCTTTATTTTTAAAGACAGAAAAAAAAATTATATAAAAATTGTAGGATTTTTTCCATATTATCTTTTGAAATTATCAGTAAAAAAATATCGCAATAAAAAAATGAAAAATATAGGCAACTTCAACTTTTTTAAATGAAACACCCTGTATATTATGCGCTACAGCGAAAGATCTTTTTTTTCTGATTTCAAATATATATATACATTGATGATATTTGGATGAACCATTTTTGAGATATTTTTGGTTAAATTATTAATAAATTACAAAAAAGTTTCATATTAGTATCAAGAAAGCCATGGAAACAATAGAATTGTTATGTTGCTGAATTTGGTGAGGGTTTTGTCTGGACCGATAATGTTTATTTTTGTGATTAAACATTCCTGCTAAAGTGAAGGAAGTCTTGTCGACGAATAGAATTTTATTTAAACACTTTGGATCCTGCTGCATAAACCTAGCTATTTCCAATGCATACTTAGGTCGGTCATGTTTCATTCAGGAAGATTCTGAACGGACATAAATTTATAAGGATAAAATTTGTAAAATTTTAAGGTTAAATAAATTTTATAATCTGTTTTATTAAGGCCCAGTTGTATAGGTTAGGATAACCCTAAAATTTCGAGTTAATCTTCAGATTTCAAAAAAAGCGAGTTGTGTAGCCTAGGATTACCTTTAAATTGTGGGTTAACCTAGGGAAATCCATAACTCGTGGATGGAGTAGGAATTAACTCACAATGCTTAGGTTAATAAATAAAAATGGAGGCGTTCGAAATATTTGAGGATGTACTATTTGACGAGGACGACGATTTAGATAATATAAATATAATAGAAAATCAAAGAAGACGCAGAATTTTTCCTAATCGTATCGATACCATGGAAATTTGGGTAGACCAGGAGTTTATAAATAGGTTTAGAATTTTAAAAGCCTCTGTGGAAGTACTTCTCCAACAAATTGGCGTACATCTTCAAAGAAATACCAACCAGTAAGTACCCACTTTTCCAGAAGAAAATTAAAAACATCCACATTTTTTATTTTATAACTTAGGAATCATGCTTTAAAAAATAAAAATGCAGTTTGGTTATGTTAAACAAATTCTTCCTTCACTTCTAGGAGAAGCTAGGAATATTTTAATAACCTTTTGACCAAACCCCAGAGGTATACAACTGTACAAAAAACTGTGGATAAACCCTAGGATTAATCCAAGAATAAAACCTGAGGTTAATTCACAGAATAATCGTGATATTAACCTCAACCTATACAACTGGCCCTAAGTTCAGATGCCGCATCCGAGATTGATATTTCAGGATTTTCTAAAATTATTAAAAGTAGTTAGTGCTAGTCCAATAGAAAAAGTATAATAATTATCCTGAAAAAAACGAGGATATCCAAAACTTTGTTTTCATTTCGTGCTGCACTCGTTTTCTATATTTTAAAGCTTTTTTGTTTAAAAAACTGTCTTACTATGTATTTAATAGTATTTATAGATGGTACCCGTTGTTAAGGACATAATAAGTAATATTTCCTTTGTATGTCGTCACATAATTATTGTTACCATAAAAAAGACGCTAAATAGCGATTTTTTGTTCTACTGAATAGCCCATCGACAAAAAAGCACTACAAACTACTTTTAATGGTTAAAATGATAAATTTGAACTTTTCACAATATCAATACGTTAAATTTATTAAAACAATTTTATTGTTTTCATAGCTTTCTTGATACCAATATGATTTTTTTTCAATTTATTTATATTTTAAGCTTAAATATCTCAAAAATGGTTTATCCAAATATCATCAATGAATATATATTTGAAATCAAAAAAACAGATCTTTTATTGTAGCGCATAATATACAGGGTGTTCCATTTAAAAAAGTTGAAGTTGCCTATATTTTTCCACTTTTTTATTGCGATATTTTTTTACTAATAATTTCAAAAGATAATATGGAAAAAATCCTAAAATTTTTATATAAAACATTTTTTTCTGTCTTCAAAAATAAGGGCCTCAGAAGTCACGTAAATATAATCAAAGACCCTGTACTACCTCTAAGTTTCAGGACTTATTTTCAACAGATAATATACTTTTTATCAGTGTCATTATCAAAAAGTGTCAAAGTTTTACAATGCAAGAATTCTTGACAAATTATGGTTAATATTTAGTTGGTTTTACTGAGTTTTTACTTTAGCTTTGTCTTTGTTGTCATTTTTAGAGTATAACAATAGACAAAAATAGCGAGACAGAACTTTATTCCTTTATTTTCTGCTGGTAGCAAATTATAATCGTTATACTCGTAATTATTAAAAAAACTTAAAATATAATTATAATTTTAGAAATACCAGAATTTCAAAAATATTTTAATATTTAAATTCGTCTTTCCATTTTATGTTATATAAAAAAATATTTTTTTTACAATTGATTTGGGTCACATCTATTTACGTTCTTTGTTTTATAATGAAATACCCTGTATTTCGTATGTCTAATTTTAATTGTTTTATTTGTTTTTAAATAATTAATACATTGTATTAAGGTTGTTGCTGTATTTATTAGATATTTGTGTTTCTAATTTAGATATAAGTGCTGTACGATTTTTTAAGAACTATCCAATAATTAACTTGGAGTAATTATGTTTAGAATTTTAGTTTTTACAGCATTGATGATTTTACACTGGTACCAAAAAATGATAGCATTATTATAAATATGATTTTTAACATTTCATATATTTCAAGTAAATATTTTAATACCATTCTTTATTAAACACAAGTAAAAGAAGAATCTAAACTATTAAAATTAATAATAATTAATCTATCTTTATTTGGTAAAAAGAAACAAAAAGTTATATATTAAAGATTTTCTGTTTTTGACGGGCTAGTCCCCACATTAGTAACATACTTTTTCAGATAACTAAACAAATATCATAGGTAACTGGGAAATTATTATCGCATTTAAAATCTAAAAATACCTGTAAATTCTGATTAGGCGCATTATTGCCATTGTTTAAAGACACAAGAAGGATTTTTTTCGCGACATACCGTTTTTAACTACTGGTTGATAGCAGTTCTTTCTCCCACCATTCTAACCGTGCTTAACCCGCCTATTCTCGCAAAAACGAAAACGTTTACGTATGTCAGGCGTGTGTCAACTTACATACTAAATACTTAAATTTCCATTTAATAAGAAATTAGCTGTTTCTAAGTCAACTGTAACAAGTAAATATTTCCCTTTATGATTTAAAAATAATTGCATTAATTCATCCATTTGAAAATGTACTTATAAATCGAAAAATTTGCAATCTAAATAGTTGTTAAACCATACCAAAAAAAAAAAAAAAAAACAAGAACCAAAACAACAAGGGTGGTTTATCACCCTTGCCAAAACAGTAGAAAAGCCGCGAATCCTTCATTATTTTAATTTGACCATTGACATAACCATTATTAACGCTTCTTCCGACTAGTGGCGATAGCGGTGGATACTGGGTATAAAGTAATGACGTAGATACTGACGTCATAACACCTTCCTCTACGTTACCGCTTCTCGCCAAAACCGGTATGTTCAATGTCCTAACAATTTTCAACGCGGTATGTCGCCCAAATTTGTTTAAGGTTTATGCGATAGTATGACCAAAATTCGTAATCTGCGCAGATTCAAATCCGCCATGTGTGCTTTGTTTGTTTACATTAAGTTAACCCAATTTTAATTCAGCAAACTTCAAATTATCGGAGATAATGTTAATGTTAATTACTAAATGTCAAAATTAATATGTTTTTGCATTTATTAAATTTATACCGATTTAAGTCTTTTAATCATTTTAAGATATAGCAATTGTCATAATTTTTCATACATGTTTTAGCAGGAGTCAGGTTAGTACATTTAAGCTCAAGTTTTTCATAAAAATATGTGAACACCTTACCCCTTATGGGCTTAAATCTTTTATGTTGCTTACTTATAATTAAATATACCTTAATTTCGTTAAACCTATATTTATTTGTGTTTGATTAATTTTTATCATTTGAATTGACGCTCTCCAATATGGCGGATTTGGATCAGAAACATTGTTGGCTGTTCAAGAAGGCAACGTAGTCACACACCTTGTTTTCCTACATCTTAATTAAGGAGCGTTTTTTAATTACGTGAGGTATTTGGGGGGAGGAGATGGAGCCGAATTTTACCTAATCTCACGTGGAAGAGAGGGGGGTCTCGGAAAATCTCACGTATTTTTTTTAATTTTCTTGCAATTTTACATTGTTTCTTGCGGATAAAAATACGTAAGATTGTCCAAGACCCCCCTCTCCCACGTGAGATTGGGTAAAATTCGGCTCCGTCCCTCCCCTAAATACCTCACGTAATTAGAATGTAAAAAAACAAGGTGTCTGGCTACGATCTCCTCTTAAGGCCGAAAATCGGCATAGCCGATCGGCAGAGCCGATCCGCAAAGCCGAATCTGTGAAAACGTGTTGCCGATGGTCATAAAAAGGCGATCGGCTTGTCGAACGGCGAACCACCAAAAGTAGGTCCGGATCAAAGGAAGCCGAGCCGAATCGAAGTGGTGGAAACGCGAAGCCGATCGGCACAGAGATTTTGGTGCGTTGTCAAATTATTATTTTCCAGTTCTCTGGCGGAAGTCACGGATGTATTTACTGCGCTGCGAAAATAGGTAATTTTCGAATAATGAATAGGAGTAACGAACAAGTTTTGGCCGTGATAGAGCTCTATCGTTCTCGAAATGTACTGTGGGATTCCAAAAACCCATTTTACAAAGATAAAAATAAGAGACATGACGCCTTCATGGAAATTGCTCAGGAGTTGAATGCAGATAAGACCGAGATTGAGAAAAAAATCGCTATTTGCAAAGTCACTTCAGCAGAGAATTAAAAAAAGTAAAAACTTACAAATCCGGTGATGGATTAGAGAATGTTTATACAAGTAAATGGTTTGCATTTAAATCCATAATGTTTCTAGCAGACAAAAATAAGCCTAGGGAAACACCGGATACGGAGGTAAGTAGAAATACAAAGAGCTTTATTTTTAAACGATTTTATTTAACTTCACAGAGCCTGTCTAACTGTCTATCAAATCTTGCGATTCATTTTTGACACACTTCCTGTGAACCGATTTTAATGAAATTTGGCGCAGTAATGTAATTCGATATAAAATCGTCGCTCGAATGAATTTTGTATTTACTGGGTATCTTTAATAATCGCGCCACGATTTTATATCGAACTTAAAAATATATATTGTGCCATTAACTCTATTGTTAAATTTAGACTGTAATAAACAGAGATCTGCCAAATTATTTTTTAATTTTTAGTGCTTTTTTTAATAAAATCGTTTAAGTTAATAAGTTTTTTTATTTATTTTGTTATTATTATAATTTTGAAATCAACAAAATAATAGTTTATAGTATTTGAAGTTCTTCAAATAATATTTCATATATATGACGGATTTTTTTCGGACTGCCGATGTCGTCAACATAGACTTTAACACAATCGATATTGCCACGGAACCTCGCCTTCTGGTGTTACAAAATAATCTTTAAACTTATCTCTCACGCGATGAGTATGTAGTGCACTTATTGGTATCCTACGTAAATTAATAACGGAGTTTTGTTCTGACGCATAACGCCTCCAAATTTCTGGGGTAATCATTCCCGAGTCTAAGCATTCAATGTCGAACTATTCGGGGGGATTTTATATATCGGACGATTCTTTCCTGAGAAAATTATGTAAATAAACTATTGCAATCACTACTTTTCTTCTTGTTTCTGGCTGTAATAACATAGGTTTCCGCAATGATCTGAATATACTAAACATGATTCCAAACACATTTTCCGACATTCTTTTGGCCCTGCTCAGACGATAATTGAAAATTCTCGTTTGTGATTCTTTTTCCTAGATTCCTGAATAAGGCTTTATTATATTTACTGTGAGTGGAAATGCATCGTCGCCCACGAAAACATAAGGTGCAGTTTGATTACTTCCTGGAAGCTCACTTTCAGGGGGAAGGTTCAATTTTCCACCTTCAAGTAGTTTGCTTGTTTTAGTGTCACTAAAAAAACCTCCATCAGATATACGCCCTTGACATCCCACCTTGGCGTAAATGAAATTATAATTTGCGTCGACCACAGCAAAAAGCACTAATTGTAAGCTAACGTAATGTTTATAGTTAAAAAATTCGCTGCCACTATTTATTGGAGCTTGGATAGCTATGTGTTTCCCGTCCATTGCATTGAAAATTCCATCTCTTGTAATAGTCCTGGGCGATTCTTTTTTCCATTCCAACTCGTTCCGAGGCATCTGAAAAAAAGTAAAATTTGTATAAACATGTTGAAAAGTCTAATGTTTTAAAATTTTGTTTCAGGAATCACAAGAAGAAAGTGAGGTTGACAATGAGGACATCGATTATAATGAAGAGAGATCTGACAATACAAACACGGCGACATTTGCAGAGAAGGATGTGATAACACCCAGCACTAGCTGAAAACGAAAATTTCTGTCTCCCAAACAAAACAGCAGCAAAAAAACCCAAAACTAAGGATGCAGTCTCAGGAGCCTATTCGTTCCTGAAACAAATACATGAATCCAGGCAAGCAAGAGACGAATATACTTTGTTTGGGGAACAAGTGGCCGCTCAACTGCGCAAACTACCAACAGAATATTCCAAGATCATAGTACAACAAATTATAAGCACTACTCTTTTCAAGGCCAGACTAGGAAAATACGCCAACATCCTCCTTTTCACCTACGCCATCTGTTTCAAATTTGAATATATCTACGACCCGGTGGCCCCAAAATAACTTTCCATCTTCTGAACCATCTGTACCTTTTCAGAGCTCACATATATCAGCACAGCCAATCAACACCTCATATTTCTTGGGCCAGACATCATGTTCTTCATCTTCAGTATTTTATCTAAAAAATCAGTTTTCTGCAGCTAATAATTATAACTTTACAAGATATGACTATTAGAAAGGAATAATACCGAGGGGTAAACCACTGGGGATGTCTAGTGTACAAACTTGTGAATTTCCAGGATGTCCAAGAAATGTCCGGGGATATACTTTAATACGGTAATAGGGGGATGTCTGATATACAGGTTTTGCGCAGCGGTCTACCCCTCCAATAATACTTTAATGAAACAAAAAACTTACCTTTACGTATTCCTGAAGCACTTCAATAAGTGCTGTACATACCTCTGGAATGGTTCTTGAAATAACTGCGGTTGATGTTTTAAAAAGATACATGAGTGAGTGATAAGAATCACCAGTCACTAAAAACCGTAAGGTTATAGCTAGACGGTCTTGAGCAGAGATGGCCTTTCGATAATTTGTGTCCTGCTTACTAATCATAGGTCCTATCATTTGAAGTAGGTGTTAAAAGGCACTACTAGACATTCGGAAAAAGTTTTTGAAACCACCGTTATTTCTGTATTCTAAATTTAACAGGTTTTCGTCAAGGTACCTCAAAGTACTTTAATGAAACAATAACTTACTCTTTACTTGATTCCTGAAGCACTTTAATAAGTGCTGTACATACTTCTGGAATGGTTCTTGAAATAACTGCGGTTGATGTTTTAAAAAGATACATGAGTGAGTGATAAGAATCACCAGTCACTAAAAACCGTAAGGTTATAGCTAGACGATCTTGAGCAGAGATGGCCTTTCGATAATTTGTGTTCTGCTTACTAATCATAGGTCCTATCATTTGAAGTAGGTGTTAAAAGGCACTACTAGACATTCGGAAAAAGTTTTTAAAACCACCGTTATTTCTGTATTCTAAATTTAACACATTTGTATCGTCAAGTATCAAGTCCTTGTATAAATCACTTGCACTGTATTTTTTTCTGCTTTGAGTCTTGGTCTAACCCGAAATCTTGGTCGTCGACGACGCTTTTTTTGAGCTGCAATAATTATGAATGCTGCAGAGGCAAGAATCGCGTCGTCGTCGTCGAACATTTTGATGTCGAATGGCTAAATAATGTCAATTTGGTGGAAACAGTAAAGAGGTGATAGCAGAGACAAACAACGAGACGAGCAACTAAATGTAAATAAATTATCCGAGAGAGAGATAGCTGTTATGCTTTCTTTGTCTGTCTCCAAGGAAAGCGAACGCCGATGGCGCCCGAGGCGGATTCTCGGCATTGCCCGCGAAATTCAAATTAGTAATTCTATTCTTTTCCTTGTTTTATTAAAAGGAGGTGGGTAAAGAGCAACCATTTTTCACCCTTCAAAATCGAGAAAATTTTAAGTTTCGATTTAGGCCATTTTTTTACATTTATATTAAGTTGAAGTATATTTTTATAATAAATTGATAACAAAATATATAGTATTGAGAAAAAATCCTTCAAACTTAGCACATTTATTTTTTATTCATTTTAAGTGCCCTCTTTTTAATTCGAAAAATTTATTTAGACACTTGATGAGCCAAAATAAATTACCGATAATAAGTATTTTTATGTTTACTTGTTCCAGTATTAAAAATACTTAATTAATATTTATTATTGTGTCGTAAAAATTGCCTAAGCAAATTTTGCAAAATAAGATTTAAAAAACACTTAAAATGATGAATTCAATAAACATGTCATTTGAAAGTTTTTCTTGATACTTGCTATTTTATTTTTTTATCTATTTATTGTAAATGTAAATACAGATACTTAAACTTAATATAAATAATTATAATAATATTACCTAAACCGCGACTTTCAATTTTCACGATTTTAATGGGAAAAAATGGTCGATCTTTACGCACATCCTCAGAGGTTCAATGAAAAAACTACTACTACATTTATTTGGTTTTTAATACATTTTCTACACACAATGAAATTAAATATAAGGAAAAAAAATACAGGTAGTCATAATTTATCAAATTTACACATAAAGATAATCATTATATGTTGTAACTGATTAAATGAAACCAACAAATAATTTATTTGAGTGCACCGATGCTGCTTTTGATTATTATTTCTGAGACAGCCATTTTTTTATAAATGAAACAAAATACATTCAAATTATGACAAATAATAAGAGTATTCTTTATTAACAGTTAAATTAATTTACAAATTAACATTACCGAAACATTAGAAAAAACAACAATAAAAATGTAGTATATTTACAATTAGGCCAACACACATATAATATGATAAAGCATAAGGATAATGATACTGCCCATGAATCCAACTAATTGCTGTATAATATTTTATTTTAAATGTGTTTGCGATGTAGATGGAGTGTCTTCAATGGACATGGGAACAGCATCTCTTCGGAGCTTATAGGATATTAAATCCAAATATGCCTCTCTGGCAAAATGCCTACTACATATTCTTCTGTTTTTCAGAGATTCACCGGTACACTTGAATCCGAGCTTAAATCCCAATTTTTCTTGCCAAATTCTAGATCTAGAAAAAAGAAAATTTAATGAGTACCAAGAAATGTTTATTAATAATTAAAAAACTTTGAAGAAATGCAAATTCATATGTAATGATTACCAATACTATTAATAAAATTTATAATATTTCTCAAAAGGGATAATTAATTACCTTCCTAGATAATTGTGTATCCAGTAAAATAAATAAGAATTTAAAAAAATATTCTAAAATAAATGTACCTAGTTTTCTTAGGGCTTTTTGGAAACAAGAATATTAATAATCTCTTTTATTATCGGCTGATAACGGTTACATTGTGAATAAATATTAACCTCCTGCATCAAGAGAAGAGAGATATTATAACTGTCCCCAAAATTCATTTTCGAGTGTAATATATGTATAAGCATCTTCAATTTTAATTTTTTTTATGTTTTGGTATAAACAATAAAAACGTTCATAATTCAACATTTAAAAGGTTAGTTTAAATTGATATAAAACAGCTGATCAAAATAATTGCCTTTACCCACCAAGACCGTAGGTTAAAAAAGATTATATTAGCTGTTAATAATCCGATTGATCTTAGACTTTCCGAACAGTAGTAAACCAATCTTGGTTTACTTTCTAAAAGTTAAGATTAGTAATCTTATCAATCGGGTTCAACTGATCACCGTTTTTTTTTATCATACCTCTCTAGATTTCCAGGAAATGAGTGCATCTTTGAGACCTCATACTCTTTAGCACCACAAACAAGGCACGTAATAGCTCCCATATTGGCTGTTAAAAATAGGGTGAATACCAAGGGCTATCAGAAGTCTAGAACATAATTGAGGAATTATTCTTGCAGATTCACACTTCTCACACAACTCCTTTACTGTTGACTTAAATTGTCTGTTAAAAAGCACAAATCAAATATATACACTAATCACTAATAGAAGTCAATAATCAAAGTCAAAGTAAAAATAATTTGGGTGGAAAACTATTAAAATCGCACAATAAATCACAAAAAACCGTAAACAGCTTACTCAAACAAAACGGCCATTTACAAAAATGTCAAACACAAAATCGATCGATCGTCGTCACTTTCCTGAAGCAGCGTTGTCAGGTTAACATTTTTTTATTCAGGTGTATCTTCTGTCTCTTAATCTCGCGTGTGTCAAAGAAAGACCAAAAATCTGCGCACAGCTTAAATAGAGAATCTGTAATCAACTTGGCAGCCAGGAAAAAAGCGATGACTGCTCCATCTACGATCGGTTGCCCTGATGAGTGACAAAGACATACATATAGGAAAATATGTAAATCAAAAAGAGATAAAGACCAGTTACTCGTCTCGTTGTTGTCTCTGATGATATGCTTTTCAGATCGGCTTTGGCGATCGGCCCCAATCGCCTTTGCCGATTCCGGTGCCCTTTAACAGCACGTTTCTAATCCATATCCGCCATATTGGAGCGCGGCAATTCAAATGATAAAAATCAATTAAACACAAAGGAATATGTGTTTAATAAAATTAAGTTTTATTTTATTATAATTAAACCGTATAAAAGATTTAAACCCAATAAGCGTTAATTGTTCACATGACAAATGCAATAGCTTAATCTTAAAATGATTGAAAGACTTAAATTAATATAAATTTAGTGAGTGCAAAACATATCACTTTTGATATTTAGTGATTAATATTGACATTACCTCCGATAATTCAAACTTTGCTAAATTAAAATAAGGTTAACCCAATGTACACAAACAAAGCACAATATTGCAAGTTTGAATCAGCGCAGTTAAAGTACGAATTTTGGTCACACTATCGCTAACACCTTTTATCTTTGGATCATGACAACAATTGCGCCTAACCCGAATTTACATTTATTTTTAAATTTTAAATGCGATAATACTTTCCCAGTTATAGTCTGTCTCAAAGTATATCGCTATGGCTTTTGATGGACAACACCCCAGTAAACCTTTAACGATTTTATTACCTATGGTTTTTGGGTAAACCCATTATTTTATAATGGCAGGGTTGGGTCAGGTATTTCTTGAGTATTGGCCATTAGGTATATAAATATTTCGGCTAATATTTTAGTGGCAGTGTTAAATAACCGTTTATACTGTGCGTTTTAAAGAAGTTGTTTTACGAGAATATAACTATGTCACGTCGAAATCATTTGTCATTAGATGCAAAACAGGTTGTGAAATAAGTGTATGAAACTTAATCGGTAATTACAAAAGAAGCTTTAAAAGAAACCTGTCTACTTATAAAAACTTTAATATCATCGATAAGGGATATTAATATTAGTGAAGAATTGAACAAGCAAAAAAAAACAGTGATTAGAACCTAAAAGAAGGAAAATATATTATTTTTATGAAAGCAGAGTTGTTTCTACCTTGGACAAACTGAAAAAGAAGCTAGACGAAGACGAAACCAATATAAATATTAGCCATGCCACCCTCCATAGAGTTGTTTGTAAAATGGGATTTAAATACCGCAAAATAGACAAAAGAAAAGTAGTAATGGAATCAACCCATCCAAAGGATGGGTTGATTTTAGTCAAAACTGTCAGACGAAAGCACCTTCAAATAAAGAAAAATGCATTACCATAATACACGCTGATTCAGAAGACGGATTTGTCCCAAACTGCTTGCTGAGGTCTGCAAAGAATATTAAGGATTCTAGCTTGGATTTTTATAAGGATACAAGTGCAGAACTTTTTAAAAACTGGTTTTAAAATTATCTTTAAAAAAAATATTCCAAACAACAGTGTTATTGTCATGGATAACGCAAGCTACCACAGCCGTCTGCTACATAAAGCACCAGCTTCATCAAGTTCAAAAACTGAAACCCAGGAATATAAGTTAAAAAATTATATTTATTTTGAATTCAGTTACAAAAAAGCGCAACTTTTGGAAGTCCCAAATTCATATGCAATTAAAAAACAATATGTATGTGATAATTTGGCTGAACAGGCTGGGCATACTGTCTTACGTCTTTCTTCGTATCACTGTATGTTTAATCCCATAGAGCATTTGTGGAACCAAATAAAATTAAATATCAGAGCAGAAAATATTACACCCACTTTAAGTGTTATAAATTTAATACAAAATGTAATTATTAACCTTCCCCTCACATTATAAAAATTAAGGACTCTTACATGTCTATACAAAACAACATAAATCCTATTGTAATTAATCTCAATGATGACTGATGGTAAAACAGAATTAGATTTAGATATTTGGATTATAAATATTATTATGTATAGATATTATAGTTATAAATTTATTAAAACTTTACCTATATTTAATTTCTTTATGTAATTCTAAGACTATACCTACCTAAATAAACAATAAATTATAAATCTTTATATTATTAGAGTCCGTCCCTAATGTTCTGTCCTTTAATACCTACTGATCCGCAGTTTTATTGTTGTCGGCAGGTATAATCCATAATACCTGTTATATTTTTTCAGTTATAGGAAAAAAGATATTGATATGGGGTCAAAAACAAACATTTTTTCTTATAAAACTGTTTGTTTCTATCAAATAAAGCTAATTTGTTTTTATCAAAGAATAGTAACGATATATATGTATATATATATATATATATATATATATATATATATATATATATATATATATATATATATATATATTTTTGAACGTACGTGTGAGATTAATATATGGGTATGTTTTTTTTTTTTTTAACGGTATTTTTATATATATATATAATTATCTCTCAGATTTTACCACAATTGCAATTTATTTTTTGTTTGTGGTTAACGCTGATTATACTTACAATTTCTTTGGTGAATGCTCCGACCTTGAGACCTTCCTCAGGTAAGTTCTGTTTGTTTTATTTGGGGGGTTTTAAAAATATATAAATAAAAGTCAATAAACTTAATCACTATATGTATTTAACCTTTTTTTTTTAAAAAAATTCAATATAAATACAAATGTACACTGGTGTTTACTTATTTTAAATTATCATGATTCATTATGAAAATATATCTGATTATATTTTTCTTTGATAATAATGTTAATCACAAATCTTTATAATAATTTTAAATTTTTTTTTTTTTTATCAATAAAATTAAATTCCGAAAATTTTATTTCTTTCTTTAGATTATTATTTGTGAAATGATTGAAACTTTTTCTCATATGCATCTATTTTTCAAATTATTACAAGTAAACATAATTTTATTTTCCTTACTTTAAATTAAATCAAAAGGTTCAAAGTTATTTTAAAGTCCTAAATGCGGCCCTGGATGTCTCCTATCGGCAATTCAGTCTACTAACTAACAGTCATAACCACAAAATGTTTATACTATGTTACCTTATTCACACAACGAAATAATAAAACCGTAGTTCTTATTGAAGGATACAGATTTTCACTAAAATCGACGATAATGTTCTAACGGGTTATTGAAACTGCAACCCATTTAACGTCAGTCTGATGCTTGTTGTCGTTTTGTATTGTTTACCACGGAAAGTCAATGTCCCTTTTTAAATTACGAAAATTGGTGTTATATGGCCTTTTGTGGAACAAAATCGCTGCTTCTTCAAGGTAAATTTACTTATTTATTACTAATACTTCATTTCAAATCACTTTACTTTGATAAACTTTACTTTAAATTAAAAAAAAACTATGAAGGAATTGAATTTGTAAATCCCCAGGTCAGCTTCTGGGTATCACTCTATGACGAGGTTTCGATTGTTTTTCTGACCTAGAGGACAGCAGATTAGTTTAACAAGCGAATTTTACAAAAGCCTCGTTTTCGGGGTGTTTTGCTTTTATACCCCGTCAAACAAATGAATTTTTTTCGCCATCATGACATAAAATTCGCCCTTTTTCATGTCTATATTTAACTTAGAAAAATGGCGGCACTGATCAATAAATTTATATAAATTTATATTTTATTTTTTTTTATTCGTTTTTGTTAATTTTTGAGCGATTCTTACCCCACTCAGAATAAAGGAAATTTTATACCCTTTTTAACTATATATAATACAATCTCTCCCATAAAAGCCTTTTTCCAATATTTTTGTTTACATTGGTCTATGTCACGAAATTTGACTTTTATAAATTTGATAAATTATTTTTCGAATAAGCCTTTGACTAGATCGTTTGAATATGCACTAAAATTAAACTTAACATAATTTTATAGAACTTTCACAACTAATGTTAGTTTCTAAAATAATACATTAATTTTACAATATGAAATTATTGACCTCCTTTATTGTCTGTTTACCTTTTTATATTTTTGGTTTAAAATTTCACTATTTATATTGTTTTTATTCTTACTTGTCCTTATAATATGAGAAAAGAGGGTTTTTTTCCCCTATGGTTTTTTATGCAGTTTATTGGGTTTATACTTAGTGTTTTTCGTAAATTCGCATAGCATCATATCACGTCATTTTCACCTTTTCCACTTAACTTTAATTGTCTTTATTTAATACCATTCCCATTCATTTGGGTTCCTCTTTGGTTATATTTTAGTTTAACCGATAACTATCCTATTATATACATTCCTATCTCTAAGATGTCATGGTTTTGCAAAAAATCATTCAATCTAAGGAATTTGGTATCGTTTCTTATTATTGAATTATCATTTTGGCAGGTCTTGTTTAAACCCTTTGTATATCCATGCATATTTTGTCATGAAAAGTTCGTTTGTTACTTATTACACATATATTTAATATTTCTATGACTTCCTTTGCTTTTTGGGAGTTTGCTATAATAACAAATTTGTACTTTCCGATAGTCTACGAGATGAAATTTTATTTTTTTTTAAATCCTAGATCTTTATATATTTACAACTGTCTTATTCTGTGTTTTATAATTGTCTATATCATTATTAATCATTTTAGCCTTTTATTGATACTTTTACAACCCATTTTAGCCTTTGTATTGCCTATTTTTTTTTTTTTTCCCCCTCATATGATTCTTATCAAATATTTATACTGGAATTAAATTGCTTATAAGTTACATCTTTTCAATTTCCCCAATTGAATAATTTTTTCTTTTGCAAAATTTGATTTTTGCAAAAAAATAAAAAAAAAATTATGAAATTGCAATAAAAATTTTCAAATACTAACATTTTTAATTACATATAAATTCATATAGGTCATTTATATGGAAAACGCCTCTTTCATTTTCTGTTTCCACATCCCTATTGCATAGCTATTAATGCCATTTTCTGACAATATTTTGAACGGACCTATAAAAGGTTGAATGAATCGAGCATATAGCCCTTTTCGTTTATCCGTGATGCGTAAATTTCTGAGCAATACTAAGTCTCCTTTTTTAAACCTCGTTCGTTTTCTTATGTTCTTTTTGTTCTCTTTAAGTATTGTTTGCACGTTTTTGTATGTTATCATTAATCTTATTCACTATTTCCTGATATCGTTTATGTCTAATTTCCCTCCACGGTCTGTTTAGAATTTGATCGTTTAGGACTCTTTGTGGGGTCTCTTCTGTGGTTAAATTAGGGATCGTATTTATGTAGATTTCAATTTCTTGTAAATTTTATCCCATTCTGTTGGCTCTTCACTACAAATTAACCGTAGAAATTTATTCACTTCCTTTATGTACCGTTCGGCTGGATTTGATTGCGGGTGTCGTATACTTGTATACTTAAAATTTATGTTTTTCTTTAGTCCATAATTTTTATTCTATTATTTTGAAAATAGGTAGCGTTATCCAAAATACAATTGTTGGGTTTCCCCATACCCCTTGATATTGTTCCAATTTTTGTATTATAGTTTTTTCATTAGTTCTTTTGCATGGGTATAATTTGACGTATTTCGAAAATGTATCTAATATGATCAATATATGTTTAAAACTATTCTCGGTTTCTGGGAGGTTACTAATAAAATCGATTGCTATAATATCGAATGGATCGGATTATATTTCTTGGGTCACTATAATTTTTATAATTTCTTTCTTTTTATTTTCTGGCAAGTCTCACACGTTTTTTTTTTTTCTTTTGCCAACGCCGTCATGGGAATTTTGGGGTTTTCCCCCAAAAAGGAGCCACAATTTCTGGAACCAGGATGTCCATAATTTACATGTAAGTATAATAAATTTTTTTTTTCTAGTTTATCGGTATGATATATAATTCATTCATCAATTATTTTAAAATACATTTATTTTATACAAATTCTTCAATTTAATTTGTTCCCCAATTGTTTCTGATCTTCTTCTATTGCTTGCCTGGGAAAAATATATTTCTTTTTTTTAATAAATTATATCCTATTTTTATTGTCCGTTTCGTTTATCCTCCCATTGAGTCTTGATAAATGTTCCACAGTGTTTTTCTTTCCCTTTTAACTTTTTTTTCACCCTGAAAAGTAAGGGAAAAGTGTACCCTACTATTCCATATTTGTTCAAATTGGGCCTTGGGTTTTATAAAAATTTTTCCCCAAAAAAGAACCGTAATTTTTTACAAAAAAATTTCTTAATAACTCAAACAGTCACTGATATTCTTTCTTGGTTTTAAAAACCTTTAACAAATAAATCGGCTCTTCTTCTTTTCAGTACAATACTCATCTCTTCTCAACTTTATTGTAATAAAAATCTTTTGTAATCGGGAAAATATTCTTAAACTGTAAAAAGTTTTAATGTAATTTGCCTCCTTTTCGTATAACGAAAAGTTCTTTCTGATAGTTCAATGTGGACTTTTTTCCTCAAGCAAAACCCTTTTGGGAATTTTTACCATGAAATTTCCCCTATCTGATTCGTTGCGAGGCCTTCCCACTCTCTATGTTTTCGTTACTTCGGCTCTTACGCAGGTTTGATTCCTTGTATCATTGTTATTATCATTATTCCTTATTCTTGCCTTCTACGGTTGTCATATCTGTCATTATTATTGTAATTGTTATTCCCCCATTTTCATGTTTTTGTTCAAATTTCCCGTAATTATTATTATTTGGTGTTTTTAGATAATTCCTTTGATATTGGGTCTAATTTTTTTTAGTATTGTTGCGCCTGTCGTTAAAATTGCTAAAATTTTTTGTGTATTTCTACTTTCTTACATATCTTGGCCTGGTAAATCTATCATTCTGGGAAAACATGGTTACCATTATAATTGTTATCAATATTATTTCTTTATTACCCCTCTGCACACGAGTTAAAAAATTTTAAAAATGCGTTCATTGAATTAATATTCTGTAGTGTTATTGTTTGGACAATTTCTTCTTTAAAATGTCGAGCAATACACAGGACGATCTCTTCTTCGC
>JAHBCN010007636.1:42579-60111 GCA_019359885.1 Listronotus oregonensis | reverse complement strand
AATCAAATTTCAAATTTTAATAAAAAATAAAATTTTTCCCCGAAAAAAACTCAGTAAAAATTACAAAAGGAATCAAATTTAGTTTTTGGGTTTACAAATATTAAGCTTTTTTTTTTTAATTTACTGTATCACGGAAATTAAGTAGGACCTTTAAAACGCGTGTGTATAGACGGGGGCTCCCTTTGTTTCACCCCTTTAAACTTCCCCCTTTAAAAAAGTAGGGGTTTTAAAACATTTTTAATATATAGGCCCTTATAGCTCTTGAAAAAACCAACAAAAGGGTTTTTTAAAAGTATTTTTTATCACAAAAACTGAAAAGGTATGTTAAAAAACCCAAAATTTTGAATCATTCAAAAACCGTTTCGATGCTTTTTTAATCCGCGGTTTTGTCCTTTTTTTTCATTGTAAGATTGAAGGGGGGGGTTTTTTGGGGAAATTAAAAAAAATTAAAAAAAATTTAAATTTAATACTTTTAAACGTCACTTTTTTCAAAAACAACTTTTGAAAATATTTTAAATTTTTTTGTAGGGTAAACAATTTTTTTTTTTATTAAATATAAAAAGGGGTTTGATTTTAAAGGGGTTTGAAATATAATAAAAATGTTTAAAAATTAGATCCCTTTTTTTTCCAATTTAAAAAAACCTTATTTTATGTGATTTTGAAAGTTTTTGCAAAAAGGGGGGTATTTTTCAACCTTAAAAATAAAAAAAATTTTTCACTTTTTAAGGGGAAAAATTTTAAAAAAAGGGTTTTACTTTTAAAAAAAACCCCCTAAATTTTTTTTTAAAAAAAACCCCCTTTGTTTAAATTTTTTTAAAATTTTTTTAAAAAGGAAAAGAAAAATTTTTTTTTAAAATATAATTTTGGGGATTTTTCAAAAAAAAAAATTTTTTTAAAACATTTTGAGTTTTTTTTTAATTTAATTTTATAATTTTAAATTTTGCAAAATTTTTAAAAAAAAAAAAAAAAATTTAAATAGCGGCCCATACTAAAAAAATTTTTAAAGGAAAAATTTTTTTTAAAAAAAATTTTTTTAAATTATTTTTAAAAAAAACCCCAAATTTTGCCCCTTTTTAAGCCGTTTTTTCCCAAATATTTTTGAAAATTTTTTTTTCATTTTTGTTAAAAAAAAAAAAAAAAAATTTTTAACCTTTTAAAAAAAAAAATTTTTTTTTTTCCCCTTATAAAAATATAAAAAATTTAAATCCCCAAAAAGAAAAAAAAAATAAAAAATACCTTCAAAAAAGGGAAAACGAAAAAAAATTTTTTTTAATTTCCCCCTTTAAAAACCCCCCTTTCCCCCAATTTTTTCTAAAATTTTTAAAAATTTTAAAGGTTTTTTTTTTTTTTTTTTTTTTTTTTTTTTTTTTTTTTTTTTTTTTTTTTTTTTTTTTTTTTTTTTTTTTTTTTTTTTTTTTTTTTTTTTTTTTTTTTTTTTTTTTTTTTTTTTAAAAAAAAAAAAAAAAAAAAAAAAAAAAAAAAAAAAAAAAAAAAAAAAAAAAAAAAAAAAAAAAAAAAAAAAAAAAAAAAAAAAAAAAAAAAAAAAAAAAAAAAAACTTCTGTAAAAAACCTATAAAAAGTGCTATTCGTTGGTCGTGAAAAAAGTTGGGCTAAAATTAAACACTTCCCTTTAAAATTAAAAAAAAACATTTTATTTTTTATAAAACAACATCAAAGATAGTTTAATTATTAAATTAATAATTAGTTTAACATAACTATTCTCCCCGACGCCTTAAAAAATTTGAAATGTATAAACAATAAAAAATTTAAAAATTCAAAAAAGGGTTTCCCGGGAAAAAAATTAAAAAGGAAAAGGCCCATGAAAAAAAAAATTTTTAAAAATAAATAAATCCGGAAAATTAAAAAAAACTCTAAAAGAAACATTAAAAAAAAAAAAAATGTAAAAAGGGGCTAAAATAAAAAAACAAATATTAAAAAAGGTTTAATTACTCCCCTTAAAAAAAAAAAAAAAAAATTAACAAATTATTTTAATTTTAATACAAAATATGTAGGGGTACCTATGAACGTTTCTATAATCCTATATCGCCATCCTTAATCACTATATCCCCACTATCACAACAAATGTCCTTTTTTATTGCCCCGGGCAAATTGTTTCGATTTGCCCCCCACCCGGTTTTATTTAAAATGACCGCTGTTATTCGTTGTTCGTAGGGTTTTTTTCACAAAAAAGGGAACCAGCTGATATCCCCCTCATGCTTGGTTGGAAATAATGAGTAATACTTTTGTACAAAACTAAAAACCAAATCTAGAGAGGGTCTTTTAAGATTTCGTAATATTTTAAAACAATTCGGAACGTATTTCGGGGGGTTACGGGGGCAATGGTATAAAATTAGCCCCCCAGCCCCCCTCTCCCCATTATAAATGTTTAAATTTTTGTGTTAGTGGGTATTTAAATATACAAGGTGTTATTTAATGATGTAATTAAACTAAGGTGGTAATTGGCAAGTCATTATACCGGGTCCGTCAAAAGCATCCAAACTATAGCTGCTATAAGTTATAGAAAGAAGCTTTAAAATGTTTTAGTCCAAAAAACGAAGCTAAAAAAAGTGCAAACCTGGCACTATTTTTAAAATGAATAGATTTGCATGAAAATTTGGAATTAAGCTTAACTTACCCTCCTCTTCAAAATCTATATTATGCCAATGGGCGCTCTTTATTTTTTAGGGGTGAAAACTACCCTTTATTGCAAATACCTATAAAACTATACATTAAAGCTTAAGTTGAGAAAAATGTGACTCAAATAAGTTGAAAAAGTAGTATTTTGTTTCTTTGAAACATTATTTGCAATTTTTCAGCCCTTAAAAATAGTATTAAAAATTTTAAATTTTTTGAAATTTTTTTTAACCCTAAAAATCCCCCCTTTACAAAATTACAATGCAAAAAAAAATTAAAAAACCCCGGGTTTTTGAAAAAATGCATTGAACCTCAAAAAAAGTTTTAATTAAGTTCGACCAAAGATAATACTACTACGGATAAGATGAACCTTTCAATGCTATATTTTTGATACCCCTAATGGACTTTGGCTAACGCGAGCCGATGTCCTGGAGAGATTTTCGCGCTATCCTTGAACGAAAGTTAAACAGTGTTGCCGGCGGGGCCCCTATTTTTTGGCGTGATGAAACGCGACTAAAAAAAACAAATTCCGTTTAGCCGCCCGCTTTCGCTACTTGTGTTCCGAATAAGGTACAAGCGACAGACATTGGCAATGTCGCACGGTTTGTTTCGTTGGGGCGGGGGGTTACCGACTTAATTTTATTCGCATTTACGGGAAGCGATATCTTCAAAATGATTCAAAACCCCCCCATTTAAATGAACCATCTATTCGTAGAAAAGTTTTTATCTTTGGTTCGACTTATCCTTAAAAGTGGGCATTACGCCGATTGGCGCTTTTTTTTTTTTAGGGGTGAAAACTACCCCTTATTACTAAAACCTTCAAAATTTAAATTCCTTTCATATTAAAGCTTAAATCAAGAAAAATTTGGCCTTTTAAATTTTTTGGAAATAATAAATGTTTAATCCTTTTTAAATTACTTTAAAATCTTCCCCCCAAAAGGGAAATCCCCCTTTTTTATGGGAAAAAATGAAAAATTTTAAAATGGGTTTAAAAATTTTAAAAAGTATTTATAATACATAAAAAAAATTTGGGGTGGAAAATTGGGGGTTTTTTTTTCGAAGTTTTTTGCAAAAAAAAATGTTTGGTCTAACCTTATTTTAATCATAACTCACCCCAATTTTTTGATACATTTTTTTTTTTAAACCCTAAGGCCCTTAAAATTTTTTTAAAAAAAATTTTTTATTTTTTTCTCGGAAAATACGTAGTTTTTGAGTTTTTTCCCTTTTGAAACTTTAAAATTTGT
Source organism: Listronotus oregonensis (assembly GCA_019359885.1). Classification (NCBI taxonomy): domain Eukaryota; kingdom Metazoa; phylum Arthropoda; class Insecta; order Coleoptera; family Curculionidae; genus Listronotus; species Listronotus oregonensis. The sequence continues at coordinate 56,233 of JAHBCN010007636.1, read as the reverse complement.
TTTGTTGAATAAAGCTAACCTTTAACAAAAAAAATTTTTTTTTGGGGTCCCATAGAAATTACAAAAAAATTTTTTTTTTTTTAAATACAATTTTTTATTTACATTTTTTTGAAAAATTTTTATACACGGTTTTTGAAAAAAACCCAATTAAAAACGTTGATCCAATAACTCAAAAAATTTTTTACTCCATTTTTTTTTTAAAAAATAAAATTTCAAAAAAAAAAATTTTTTTTTTTTTAAAAAAAACCCCCCCCAAAAAACCCCCTTTTGGGCAAAAAAAAAATTTTTTTAAATTTTTTAAAAGTCAAAAAATAAATTTTTAAAATTTTTAAAAAAATTTTTGGCCTTTTTTTTTGGTTTTAAAAAACAAAAATTTTTTTTGAGGGAAAATTTTATTTTTTAAAAAAATTTTAAAAAAATTTAAAAATAAAAAAAAAAAATTTTTTAAAAAAATTTTTAAAACCAAAAAAATTTAAAATTTTTGAAAAAATTTTCTTTAAGTAAATTGAAACAAATCACCAGAATTGCTAAAAAAAGGATGCATTTTATTGACGAAAAAAAAGAAAAAAAGCCCTTTTTTTTTTTTCAAAAAAAAAAAACCCCCACAATTTTTTTTTTTTTTTTTAAATTTGTAAATCCCCTAAAATGAAAAAAATAAAAAAACATGTCAAAATTTTATTTTTTGATTTTTTATGATTAAAAATAGGTGGGGGAAAAACATCTAAAAATTTTCCGTATATTTTATTTTGCAAAAAAAAAAAACTTTTTATTTTTTGAAAAAAAAAAAAGTGAAAAAAAAGAAATATATTAAAATACTGCTGTTTAAAAAAGATTTTAAAATTTAACGTAGTGCTGATAGTTTAGTAAAAGAAAAAAACCTAGGACATAATAAAAAATTTAAAAATTCTAAACGATTTCAGGCAAAATCAAAAATTGCACAAGGTCCTTGAAAAATAAAATAAAAAATTTAAAAGATAAATCCTATTAAAGAAAATATTTTTTTTAAATCTTAAAAATAAACTAAAATAAAAATAAAAATATCAAAAGGTGCTAGAGAAAATGTGAAATATTACCGAAAGTAAATAACTCCCCCCCAAAAAAAAAAAATAAAAAAGTAAAAAATTATTCTAATTTTAATACAAAATATATGGGGGTACCTATGAAGCGTTTCTATAATCCTATATCGCCATCACTTAATCACTTTAATATCACAACAAATGTCCTTTATTATTGCCCCGGGGAAAAATTTTTTCGATGTGCACACCCCACAGGCTTGATTTAAAAAAGACCGCTGTTATTCGTTGTTCGTAGGTTTTTTCACAAAAAAAGGTAACCAGGGTGATATCATCCCTCATGTTTGGGTTTCGTAAATAGGTAAACGGGACAAAACCCAAAAAACCCAAATCTAGGGGAGATTTTTAAAAATGTTGTAATATTTTAAAACCTGTTTTTTTTGAGGGTATTTTGGAAGGTTACGGGGGCCCTGGTATGAAATTAGCCTCGCAGCCCCCCTCCCCCCCATTATAAAGTTTAAATTTTTGTGTTAGTGGATATTTAAAAATACAAGTTGTTAGTTAAATAGGTAATTAAATTAAGGCGGTAATTGGCGAGTCATTATACCGGGTCCGTCAAAAGTATCCAAACTATAGCTGCCATAAGTAATAAAAAGAGGCTTTAAAAGGTTTAGAATTTGTCAAGATGCGTGTAGTGCAGGAAACCTAGCCTAGCAATTTTTTCAAAATGCATAGAATGACTTAAAATTTTGACAGTCGGTAGAAAATAGTCCAAGGATCAAAATCTATATCATGCCGAAGGGCGCCTTTACCTTGGGAATGGTTAGTTGTGGTTAGTTGCCAAACCATCTCGGGGGTGGAATTTTTTTTTTAATATTCTGACCACAGAAATCGATAGAAAAAAGATTTCTAAGCAAGAAATGTTCTATGCATTTTTTTTTGTAAAATGCATACTTTTCGAAATATTCGCGATCGAAAGTCGGAGTTTTTCGTCGATAAAAGCAACGTTTTTAATCGTTTTCTTTCAAATAACTCGATAAGTATGCATTTTATTAAAAAAACTGTAAATAACAAAATTGCAGCTTTTGAAAAAACGAATAAAATGTTTTTTTGTAATTACTGTGGGACCAATACAAACCAAGTTGTGATTTGTTAAAGTTTAGCTGTTATTCATCAAACACAAAATTTCAGAGTTTCAAAGGCAAATAACGCAAAATATACGTATTTTCGAGGAAAACTAATAAAAACTTTTTGGAAGCATTTGCAAAGACCTTTCCTTTTTTTAAAAAAGATATTTCTCTTAAAAATTGAGTGAGTTATGATTAAAATAAGGTTAGACCAAAATTTTTTGAGTGCAAAAATCTTCGAAAACAACCCCCTAACTACCACCCTAATTAAAATGAGTCGTAGCCCTTTTTTAGTTCTCTTTATCCATGGATCATAAATACATTTTTAAATTGCTTAATTTTGAAAAAATAGAGCTGCAAGTAACAATCAAATTTTAGAATTTTAATAAAAAATGACTCTTTCTTCAAAATAGCTTAAAAACTAAGAGAGATACGTAAAAATTACTAAGGTATCAAATTGTAGCTTTTTGAATTACAAACATTTTGATTTTTTTTTAATTTACTCTAAAGCGATAATTAAGTGAGATATAAACGTTTAAAACGCGTGTGTATAGACGAGCACTACCTTGTTTCAGCCCTTTAAACTTACCCTTTAAAAAAGTAAGGGTTTTAAATAGTTTTAATATACAGGACCTTATAGCTCTCAAAAGGGTTTTTTAAATTTTTTGGAGCATACTTGGGTTTGCTTTTAAGGGTTGAAATACTTCAACTAATATTTCAAAGATTAAACATTTATTTTTCAACTTATTTAAGCCAAGTTTTACTTGATTTAAGCTTAAATATGAAAGTGAAGTAAGTTTTGAAGGTTTTAGTAATAAGGGGTAGTTTTCACCCCCTAAAAAATAAAAAAGCGCTTATCGGCGTAATGCACACTTTAAAGGTGAGTCGAACTGAGGTCCAACTTTTTATGCGATCCGATGCATTTTTTAAAAAATTCGCGGTTTTGTACTATTTTTTACATTGTAAGGGGTGGATTTTTGACATTTGTAAAAATTAATAAAACATCCAAAAGTTGATACTGAGGTCTGGTTTGGTTGACACTGTCAGAATTTATTTGTGAAGTACCTATTCAAAGGTGTTATTTAAAGGTATACAAAATCAAAGGTATACCTACAAAACTTTTTAGTGAAATGTAAATTTAAACCGAAAAAATGATTACTATCTAAACTTAATGAAAACCAATATCCTGAAAGATATGATAATTTCAAACAATTTTCTTAAGTCGCATTTTGTTGAAAACTTTGAAATAAGGGTACTTTATTCTTGTAAAAAAATGAATTTTTAACTTTTGGGACACCCTGTATACAATTTTTAATTTCTTCCATCGACAATTGTATTCTCTCGGCAAGAAAAACTTTTATAAAGAATGACTTTTCCTCGAAAAATGAAATTTTTGGTCTGTTTGCCCTCTTGTCTACCCCATCTCTGGACATACTGTATGTATATATTTGTTTCTTTTTTAGCGTTTTAAGACGGCAACCAAACGTCGCCAAATTCTCGAAGAAGGTCCCATGACTCCAAATCCCCAAACTCCATACGCGCAATCGAGGCAGGTGCTTGGCAGAACACCTGCAAAACTGTACAGCCCCTTTGGAATTGAAAGCCCGTACAATGCCACCACCATTGATAAGGAAAACTTGCCGCCGCATGCCATGAATCTGATCAAATATGATCAGAAGTAGTGATATATAAGTATTTTTTTACACCAGTGTTCAAAGAGATATATTCTCTTGGTTTTTTATTCATAGTATACAGTATGGACACGAAAGTGTCTTGTGAAACTACTAAAAAAAATATTTTTCTATATTTTTTTAACATTATAGTCCAAACTGGATATTGTGAATAATAATCAGCATTATATTGTGTCAGTATTATTCTTTAATTTTTTATTTTTTAAAAAAAAATTTTGGGTTAAAAATTTTTTTTTTTTTTTAAATTTTAAAATTTTTTAAAAAAATTTTAAAAAAAACCCCCCTTTTTTTTTGTTTTAAAAAAAAAAAAATTTTTTTTTTTTTAAAAAAATTTTTTTATTGGGGGGTTTTTTTTTAAATTTTTTTTAAAAAAAAACCAAAATTTTTTTTGGAAAAAACCCAAAAACCCAAAAAAAAATTTTTTTAAAATTTTTTTTTAAATTTTTTTTGGGGGGTTTTTTTTTTAAAATTTAAAATTAAAATTTTTAAAAAAAAATTTTTAAAATTTAAAAAAATTTTTAAAATTTTTTTAAAAAAAAAAACCCAAAGGGGGGGTTTGGAAAAAAAATAAATTTTTAAAATTTTTTTTTCCCCAAAAAAAACCCGGGGGAAAAAAATTTTTTTAAAAAAAAAAGGGGGGGGGGGAAAAAAAATTTTTTTTTTTTTTTTTGGGGGGAAAAGGGGAAAAAAAAAAATTTTTAAATTTTTTTTTACTTTTTAAAATTTTTAAAATTTTTCCTTTTGGGGGCCAAAAAATTTTTTTAAAAAAAAAAAACCCCCCCCCCTTTTTTTTTTTTTAAAATTTTTTTTTTTTAAAAAACCCCAAAGGGGTTTTTTAAAAAAAAATTTTTTCCTTTTTTTTAAAAAAATTTTTTTTTTTTTTCCCCTTTAAAAAATTTTTTTTAAAAAAAACAAATTTTTTTTTTTTTTTTAAAAAAAAAAAGGGAAAAAATTTTTTTTAAAAAAAAAAAAAACCCAAAAAATTTTTTCCCCAAAAAAGGGGTTTTTTGGTTTAAGGGTTTTTTTTTTTTCCTTTTTTTCCCCCCCCAAAAAAAAAAAATTTTTTTTTAAAATTTTTTAAAAAAAAATTTTCCCTTAAAAAAAAAAATTTTTTTTTAAAAAATTTTTCCCCCCTTTTTTTTAAAAACCTTAAAATTTTAAAATTTTTTAAAAAAAAATTTTTTTGGAAAAAAGGAAAATTTTTTTTAAAAAAAAAAAAATTTTTTTTTTAAAAAAAAAAAAAACCAAAAAAAAATTTTTTTAAAAAAAAATTTAAAAATTTTAAAAAAAATTTTTTTTTTAAAAAAAAAAAAAAAAAATTTTTTTTTTTAAAAAAAATTTGGTTTTAAAAAAACCCAAAATTTAAAAAAAAATTTTTAAATTTGGAAAAAATTTTTTTAAAAAAAAAAGGGTTTTTTAAAATTTTTTTTTTTTAAAAAAAAAAGGTAAAAAATTTTTAAAAAAAAAAAAAAACCCCCCAAAATTTTTTTGGGAAACAAAAAGGGTTTTTTTTTTTAAAAACCCCCTTTTAAAAAAAAAATTTTTAAAATTTTTTAAAAAAAAAAAAAAAAAAAAAAAAAAAAAAAAAAAAAAAAAAAAACCCAAAATTCTTTTTTTTTGTAAAAATTTTTTTTTTAAAACCCCCAAAAAATTTTAAATTTTTAAAAAATTTTTTAAAAAAAAATTTTTTTTAAAAAAAAAAAAATTTTTTTTTCCCCCCGGTTTTTTTTAAAGGGGAAAAAAAAATTTTTTTTAAATTTTTTTTTTCCCCCCTTTTCCAAAAAAAGGGGAAAAAAAAAAAATTTTTTTTTTTTTTTTTAAAAAAAATTTTTTTTTTTTAAAAATTTTTAAATTAAAAACCCCCCTTTTTTTTTTTTTTAAAATTTTTAAAAAATTTTAAAAAAACCCCTTTTTTTTTTCCCAAAAAAAAAAAATTCCCCAAAAAATTGGGGTTTTAAAAATTTTTTTTTAAAATTTTTCCCCCAAAAAACTTTTGGGGGGGGGGAAAAAAATTTTTTGGGGTTTTTTTTTTTAAAAAAAACCTTTTTTTTTTAAAAATTTTTTTAAAAACCCAAAACCTTTTTTTAAAAAAAAAAAAGGCCCCAAACCCCTTTTAAAAAAAAGGGGGGAAAAAAATTTAAAAAAACCCCCCCCCCCGGGGGGTTTAAAAAAATTTTTTTTTTTTTTCCCCCCAAACCCCGGGGGGGGGAAAAAAAAAAAAACCCCGTTTTTTTTTTTAAAAAAAAAAAAAAAAAATTTTTTGGGCCCCGGAACCCCCTTTTTTTAATTTTTTTTCCCCAAAAAAAAAAGGTTGGAAAATTTTGGGGGGTTTTTTTTTTTTTTAACTGGGCCGGGAAAATTTTTTTTTTTTTAAATTTTTAAAATTTTTAAAAAAAAAAAAAAATTTTTAAAAAAAAAAAAAAGGTTTTTAAAAAAATTTTTTTTTTTTTTTTTTTTTAAAAAAGTTTAAAGGTTTTCCCAAAAAAATTTTTTTTTAAAAAAAAAAAACAACCCCCCTTGGGGGGAAAAGGGAAAAAAAAATTCCCTTTTTTTTAAAAAAAAAAAAAATTTTTTTTTGGGGGTTTTTAAAAGGGGGAAATTAAATTTTCCCCCAAAACTTTTTAAAAAAATCCAAAAAAAAAAAAAAAACCCCTTTAAAAAAAACCCCCCCCCCCTTTTTTTTTTCCCCCTTTTTTTTTTTTTCCCGGGGGCCCAAAAAAAATTTTTTTTTAAAAAAAAAGGGTTTTTTTTTTGGGGGGGGGAAAAATTTTTTTTTTTTTCCCCCTTTTGGAAAACCCCCCTTTTTAAATTTTTCCTTTTTAAAAAAGGGGGGCCCGGGGTTTTTTTTTCCCCGGGCCCCCTTTTTTTTAAAAAAAAAAAAAAAATTTTTTTTTTAAAAAAAAATTTTTTTTAAAAAAAAATTTGCCTTGCTAATGGGTCGCTAGAATTTTTCAACCTGTAAATGGGTTGCGTATTCAAATCTTCAAACAGATTGAAAACACTGGTCTAGTAGAAAATTTGGTCGAGACATCTACCAGTCCGCAGATTTCGCTCCGGTAGATGTAAAAATTCCGGATATTACTAAATATTCTTTTACAAATATAAAGATAAATACGTCCGCCTAAGACTTGTGTTATTACGGCATTAATATCTAAAAGGTTATAAGAACGTTTTGTTATTTATTTTATATTATTTAATAAAGAACGCATAACCAAGATTTAACCAGATTATTTCTCTGATCACAGTTTGATTTTTTCGAAAATCACTAACAAAACATCGGACAAGTAGCAATGATTATACAGGGTGCGGCAGCATAACTTCCTTTTTTCAAAACTTAATAAAATTCATTGCATGAATCAGAAAGGTTTAATTTGGTTTTTACAATAATGGTACATACCTAAAGTTTTGTTTTACATAGCTTTGAAGTGCAAATCACGTAGGTGACGTCACCCAATCTCGATACATTGAGTAAACCGATTTCTGGCGCTTCTCATGGCAATTTCTTCCTGGATGTTCTTCTTTAAATCTTGAAGGGTCTTTGGACGGTACACATAAACACAGGATTTCAAAAAACCCCATAGAAAAAAATCACAAGCGGATAAATCGGGAGATCGTACCGGCGATTGCAAATCGCCCCTGATCAAAAAGGAAAGTTATGCTGCCGCGCCAGAAATCGGTTTACTCAATGTATTGAGAATGGGGGACGTCACCTACTTAATTTGCTCTTCAAAGCTATGTGAAACAAAACTTTAGGTATGTAGGTACCAACATTGTAAAAACCAAATTAAAACTTTCTGGTTCATATAATGCGTTTTATTAAGTTTGAAAAAAGAAAGTTATGCTGCCGCACCCTGTACTTGCCGAGACGGATCTATTCCTTAGTTAAGGACAGTTTCAATATTCTCTTCTTATGTATAAAACGGTTTTTACACTCTTAAAAATTATATTTTACCTTTATACTTAATATTTTTTATAGAAAGTACAAAATTTGTTAAAAATTATATTTTTTGTTTTACTTCTGTCACGAGAGAGAAGTACAGTGATTGTGAAATATGTCTGAAATAAAATCATTGTTCACATATGGTTTATGTTTTTATTTAGATAAATATAAATTATTACAAACGTAACACTAGAACTAATAAATTAAAATGTGATGATTTTTTATAAACACTTCCCGTTAATTCTATAAAAATAATTATTATCCCTAAAAAAATGTTTTGGTTATAATGGGTTCCACGCCATAAAAGATTTTTGGTTAAAAAATCATGGGACGGTTTCCATAGATCCAATTTAATCAAAAAAGAACTTATACAGGGTGTAAAAATTATGATTCTCACTATTTTAATGGGCGATAGTGGAGCTCAAAACAAGTCAAAAAGTTTATGACATCTGTCTCAAAACTTGACAGATTTTTGTCTAAACGATATCAAAGTTACAAACTTTGGAAGCAATTATTTCTGAAAACCTTAACAATTGGAAACTTTGGTTTTAATCGCTTATTGGTAGATTAATTTGCTAATTAAATAAACTTAGTTTTAAATGCTTCAATCTAAAAAATAAAAAAATAATTTTCCTCCAGTTAAAAATTTAATAAACAATTGGCAACAGTGCTAACAAAAAACAATGTGCGTGAAGTAAAGTCACATTGAGCTCGCCGGCCGCGATATTTTTGTCCGCTTTTAAATCGGGAAAACATGCCGATATGTTATAAATTTACGACCACCGTAGTGCAGGTGTACCCAAGAGCTTTGAAAACGGGATGTGTGAAACCTATAAATCTAAATAGAGGACCTGTGATGTACATAACTGTGGAACAATAAAGAAATTTCTCATACACACAGCTCATCGGACCTTACGGAAAAATCTACTTTATTTCCACCAACGTGTGCACGTGTGCAGGCTTTACTACCTGAATTTTTAATGTAGCTGAATACTTTAGGCAGAGAAGGGGAGTGGTAAAAGTAAGTGAAAACTGGGTTTGTCGAAGTAAGGCTTGTGTAGAAACTAGAGGACATTTTGAGCAACTTATTTACATTAAAATGTAGCCGTTTATTTTTTTTATAATAAAAAGTCCTGTTTTAAAACATCATAATTTGTGTTCTAAAAATTGATATTCAGCCTAATTTTATGGTAAGTACAATTATTTTTTAATTACAAATAAACACCAAACAATAATTTATTGTTTTTTACTTAAATTTATTTCCAAATTAAATATCAAAATAAATTACAGGTAATTTATTTGTATGTAAATAAACATCTCTTAAAAAAAAGTGTAAATATCTAAAACCTCGCAAAAAACGTTCGACTGCGATGAAGGGGAGGCGGTGTTGCCAAATTTTTAAAACTAAAGAGCCATATTTTGAAAACAATTAGCTTTTGACCCATGTCTTTTTGGCTTTTTTGATTTATTTTACTAGGGCCCATTAAAATTGTGAGCATCATACTTTTTACACCCTGCATATGGGGTTCTAAATTTGAAAACTGCATGCAAAAGGCAGAGGTTTTGTTTTCCCTTATCTTTTCCTAGATTAAAAGTTAACATCTAATATTTTTTGAATTAAGAAGCTTAAAATTTCCATTTTTTACTTACCTTTTTGGACCTGAAACTCATTATACCCTTCTTTTCAAAACCCATACATATTTACTTATCTTCTTAACCAATAATATTTATCACAATGATCTTAATCTAACTAAACACGTACAATAACATCAGAATTGTACAAAACGCTACTACTAACCCTAATATAATGGAATCTCTTCTTTTTCTAATATTTATTCGACTTATTAAACTGTTAATGACTGGATATCTGTTTGATATATCGTTAAATCTTGTCTGTAATCTCTTGAAAGTTTGCCGCTGTGTTGTAAGGTGTTCTCTTGTCTCCATTGCAATGGCTATTTGTTCATTTACCAGGTGATCCGAACTAAAAAAAATGTGTTTGTTATTAAGTATTTAAGAGGCATTAAATAACTTTTGTATTTATGGAATATAACTGTTTATTAACAAAATGGATATATATGAAACATTTGATATATATCGGATATTTTCGAACCCTGAGATAATATATATGAAGATATTCCAATCCTGCAATGCATGATGGAAAATGTGCCAATTCAGATCTTGGATTGTTATAGAGATGTTACATAGGAAAAAACCGACACTTACTTATGCACATGCTGATTCTCTTTCAAATACATATCTCTTCTATTGTTGATACCATCAGTCCTAAAACTACTGTCATTTGACCCTCTTAGTAAATCTTCCCGTTCCCTTCTACTCTCATGTTGAGAATTTGTCTTACGGAAATCCCTCGATAGGTCAGCTAAAATTTCTCTGTGTCTTTGGATTGTATGTAGCATTGCAGCTCCAGAGACTGGTTGTTCTGCTAATCTTTCATTTACTTGAGTTAACTAGAAGAAATTAAAACTATATTTCTAAGAAAACCATTGTAATCAGCACCTCAAAAATCATATGGAAAAAATCATCAAATCAGTGAGGAGTTCGCTAAGCAAAAAAGAACCAAAAAACTTTTTACTAACCTTATTTAACAACTGTTCGATTTCCAATGACATTGCCTCAAAGGTGTCTTCACCAGACAAAAGGGGCACTGTGTCTCCATGTCCTCCATTATGGGGGGTTTTTATTCCAGCCCCTAGCTTGCTAAAAGCTACTAGCTTAAGATCGATTTCATTTTCTAGTTGTCTTGCTTGTTTACGCAAATCTAAAACAGGAAATAAATTACTGAGCAAATAAAAAATGATAATACTAAATGGGATTGGCGGGATAAGAGGTAAAGGGATTTTTAATTGAAGCCTATTAAGGAGCGGAATGGAAAGTGAAGCAATTCAATCACTAAATTTAATTTTTACATAATTGAAAATCGAATTTAACCTCTTTAGTAATAAAATATTGCAAAAATTTTACAGAAAAATCGCGATTAATACCTGGGTATGACAGGACAGCAGCCATTTTTGTTGTGATGTGTTTACAAAACAGCTGATTGAATTTGCGATGTTGTGACAGTAGTTCAAATGCACCAAATATAAATTAATTAAAGTTAATTGATGGAAAATTAAAATGTGCTGCTCTTATTTAATTTAAATAATTTATTATCAGTAAAAAATAAAGAATTTGTTAAAAACCATAAGAAATTAATATATAAGATAGAAAAATACGAAATATATAGAAAAATTTAAACTTGCCACTCGTTAATTAACAGAGCAACCAACATAAAAAAAACAAATTGGGTTGTCATAATAGAGAATTAATAAACACTTATAAATAACGTTTGGTAAGTTAACAACAATGTTGCCAAACAATTAAGTTTTACTAAATAAATTAAATTATCTTAAAAAATGCTTAATAAATCGACGTTCCGGAACTAATCTGAAATTCTAATAGCTAATAGTTTTAAGGAGCTACGATACTGATTAAGAAAGCTAACTTTGTAATGCGTTCTTGTCAGAAAAATTTGGAGCAAGAGAAAAAGGTAATTGTCTCGAAAGTTGCCTTCTCTCCGATTTTGACCAAATTTGACCAACTTTGATGATGAATATCTCGAAAACGAAACGTTGCCGAAAAAATATTTTTTCAGATTCGTAATCAGTGCTCCAAAAAACCACCGTTAACCAAATCGGAGAGGAGGCAACTTTGGAGAAAATTATCAAGCTCGCGAATATATCAAAATAACAACCAAGTCCGTTAACTAAATTCTAAAATGACCATTGTTGTTGATCCAGGAACGATGAAATGACATTTGGCTATCACGTGCCGCACATAATCAATTTGTATACAGTCGAAAACAAAAACATTGAAAGAAAGACTGTTAAAGGAGTTATAAAAAATGACAACACTGCACAAAATACCGTTGCGTCATTTACAGCTTGTTTATGCTCTCTAATTTACCAGCTTTCCAACATGCTCACAGCTGATTGAAATCGAGCCAACCTGACGTTCAACGTCATTAATACTTTATGGGTTTGTGTGTGCGATGTAAGTTGATCAAAAGTTCGTAATAAATCGCCACTTTCTAAATTTTATTAGTGATTATATTGCATAAACGAATTAAAATAAACATATCCTGTCTGTACTCTCTCCGCTGCGCCAAAAAAAGGGAGGTAAGTGACTGTTAAAACGTAAATTATAGATTTTTCCTCAGTGTCATTGTGTTTCATAGGAAATCTGATAAAAAAAATCCGCGTGTGGTCTTCCAGTGAAACATGTTTACAAAAAAAACTTACGTGGTTTATGCATGATAATCGTCGTAATTTTTGCGAACGAGAAATCTCCAATATAATTGGTTATTGTTAGTTTGTTTACATAAGATTGATCTGTTTCGAAACTTGACCTCTGCTTTCAAGGATCGAAAAAGTGGAAAATATTTCGCATTAAAAACAATTACCTTTTTAATTGTTTCTGTCGTGGTGTCATCAATAAATGCGCAAATTACTTTTGGCGATAATTAGTTTTTACGTACAGTATAAGTTTTTTCTTTGTCAAGTTTTTCTGTAATGATTTTTCCATTAAAGAGTGTTTGATTATACAATTTATTGCTTCTAGCGAGATCAGGTAACTTTAAATTGTTATAATTTTCTTTTCCTGTTATGTATCTCTTCACACTAATAATTCTGTGCCAGTTTAGATCATTATAAGAGTTAACTAAATGATGTAATATGTGGGTTAGTATCATTTGATGAAGCAAAAGCCATATGAAAGAGAAATTTTCTCGACTTTAAAAATGTTTTAATAAAATTGCAGGTCTTTGGAATAAAACATTTTGTGCAGTTGTGCAAAAAATTGCAGACCTATAATTATTTTCTTATTTCTCCCAAACGGTAAGTTTTACGGCAAAAATAAAAAAGGCATTTTTTGTTTATAATTGGGTTGATAATTATTATAAAAACCCTAATTTTTTTTTCCCCCGTCAATGGCGTAGTATTTTTTTTTTTAAAATTGTTTTGAAAATTCGTCATATTGCCACTGGTTGCAAAAAAAAATTAAAAAGAACATCTGAAAAGTGTGTTTTTTGCCATAAAAATCCTGTGCCAAAATTCAGTTCAAAAAATCTCAAACCGTCTTTTTAAAAAAGTATTAGAAAGTGAAAATAAAATAAAACTTTAACACCCTGTATCTTAATAACTAAGCATTTTGGGGCCCCCGTTTATATGAACTTTTACTTAAAATCGATCCAGGAATGCCTCCTTCAAATTATGACATACCATTAAGTAACAAAACCCGTATAAGGCCTTTAGAGCAATATTTTGATATATTTTTTTTGTAATTTTTACCACCGGGGCCCCCCTCCATTTTATTGAAATTGTAGATAATTTTGGGGCGGAACCAAATTGAAGTCAAATTTTTTCGGACTCCGCGTTTTTAGATAAGCCCACTGAACCTAACCCCAAATCTGCAAAAACTCCTAAAAAATTTCCCTTTCCCTGTTACACCCAAAAAAAGATTTTTTGGAAATACACTTATTATTTTTTAAAATAAATTTAAATTTTACCCTTTATTTTTAACAAAAAATTTTTAATAAAATAAAAAAACAAAATATTATTTTTGCTCTTATAAAAGTCAACAAAATTGTCTAGTGATTTGAGAAGTTTTATGTTGGCCCCAGACACCCGCGAAATAATTGCATGGCCTACTTTATAAATTTGATTTATTTTTATTTCTCCATTGAAATTTGAAAAAATAAGCCATTCAATTGTTTTTTGGGGCCATGGCGTACCAACATAAAACTGTCTAAAATCACTAGACAATTTTGTTGACATTTTTTTAAAAATAAAAATAATATTTTTGTTGTGCTAGTTTTTATTAAAA